>ATSW01037448.1:0-10644 GCA_000444245.1 Botryllus schlosseri
TTTTTGAAGCATCTTGAAAACAGTCTTAAGAATTATATGCTTTCAAAACACATCCGTTACATGGAAAATTAAACTGTAGGGGTGTGCTTTTTGAATAGAATCTCAGGCTGAAATGTTGATTGATTTTATTAGTGAATTATTGATTAGAAATTAGAGATCTCTACATGAGGCTGAACAGTAAAGGTGTAGCAACGAATCATACACATCAGCACGGAAAAGATGTCCAGCAAGACATATTATTCAAAGACCGATATGAGAAAGCAATGCCGATAATAGGCATGGAGAGCGTCTTGGCCAGGTGGAAAAAGTGTTTTCAAAGGCTGGTGTATAAGGATAGCCCAAGAGAAGAGCGTAGCTAAATGCAGATGTTAATAGTGATATAGTCAGAAATATTTGTTGGGAACAAGGGAGTTTTGCAATGAAAATATTTAAGTCAAGAAACATAGGTATATCGGTAGAGGTCCGAAGGTCGGTGGCAACTTCTCTGGAGATGCCGAGAGATATATAATCTTCAATGAGTATTCAAACTTAACTTGTTTGACCTATACACACTTAATCAAAAACTGCCGTTGTCATAGCCATCGCTCTCTGCGGTGGAACTATGTTTGCAATTTGTATGCCTACGTCTGAAGTTTTGAAATTTCAGGAGGAATATGATGAAAATGATCTCATCGTGAAATGTAAGAATGAATTTGAAGCATTTGCGGCAACTTTCACTACGAGGTCCAAAAGCTTCAAAAAAAAGAAATTGAATAAAGCGAGATCGCTGAATCTTCACCCGCTGTTGGAAAATGCGCCAGCCAATAATAGCGAAGAAATCACCATCAGGTTAATTTTCATTTTCAGTACACTTTTTAAAAATTGTCTGGAAATAGATTGCTTTGAATCTAGGCCGAAAGTTTTGCAGAAGGCAGACTAAGGTTGTTGTCTATATACGTACATTGTATAATGTATATTGAGGATCGGTTGTCTATGTGTGACCAGTATTCATGCTGATTCGGAAGAATAACCATCCAATGTGTTTGAATCCCGTCTCTTTATATATTGCCCTATAAGTGTCATAGATGTTTATTGTTATATAAAATCAACAGTTAGCAATGACCCTAAGTATTATTGATATATGGCTTCGATGTTACTTGCTATGTTCTTTTGATGTTGATGTGTAAATTCCCAAAACTTTTGCCATCTAAAAGCTTATGATGTTGGATTGGGTTGATAACTTTAGTGGTTTGGACGTCTGTAAAAGTGAATAAATGTGGCATATTCTTATTCGGTCATGTCATCGGTTTCGTCATAATATTGTAAAGCTTCATACTGATATATTTATCGATCGATATGACCAATAAGGGTATAGGTGAAATATTGTGATAGTGTTTGGGTTTTAATACCAGCTAAACAGAGTTGTAAGGTCCGAAGCAGGGATCGGCGACAACTGGTTCTTCTGCCAGTAGCGACAAGTGCGATAATTTTTCATTGCACGGACACGTTGCATTTTCCGCCTTATAAAAAGCAGTCACTTCATTAAGTAAAACAATATTTTGAAAAACAAACATGACATTTCTGAAACTTCACTGCGTACGGTCTTGTTTTCGAGCCAATATTCCAATATCTCAAAACACTGATACGGTATGCGGCATGCGGTTACTTAGTATCAAATATGTTTAATGTTTTCTTGAAATTATATCGTCAAAATCAATGTGATGATGCATACCTGCAGCTGGCAGCTCTTGGATAGCCTAAGCTGTTAGTGGGATTTTTTACTCGACTGGTTTGAAAATTATTACAAAACTCAAGAATATGCACGTGGTCTCTACACTAGTGGGCACTAGATTGTGAACTAAATGCAGCACTTGCACCCCCTTTAAAGCCTAAAATCGCAATATGCTACACTCAGAATGTATATTATAACCCAATGTTGTGACTACAAGAATTTTGCACTGTGAAATATTGCTAAGCAGCATTGAATGGGGAAAATTGCTGAGGTGTATGAAGGCAGTGAAAAATTGCTTAAGAGCCGTCGGCCTTTGGATGCAGTATTGGACATGAATTAGTGCGTATTAAATATTAAAATGTAGCCTATGGTATGCGTGTTGATCATATTTGGACATTTGACACACTGCATGCGAAAGGTCGTCCCTGCACAAGAGTGATATGCAAATCTAATTGTATAACAGATGGGAGGACAATGCCGTGGAGATAACGGGATTGAAGGATGCTGTCGAGTCTACTCTGAAGAATATCGAAACATGTATAGAATTGAAAACCGTGGAAATTCCAATTGAGGAAGATGAATTCAGGTATTGTATTGCTAGCTTATGTAAATGTGACATTGTTAGATATTGCTTAATATATCATAAATTCGTAGTTAGTGCGAAATATGTGTCTTTTATCACAACGATCAACTGTGTCTGGTGTTATTCCCACTAACTCATGTGTTCATTAACACAGTCGATATTTTCGTCAAGCTAGTTGCCGTTTTGTTTTCAGGACACTTACACTGTGTGGCATTCTAGAGGATGTGAAGCAGGAGTTCAGGCATGCCTCTTTCGAGTTTTCTGGTGACAAAAACGTGCTGACTGTGATTGCAGCTGACGCAGACTTGCTGACAAACAGAAGAACATATTGAAAAATGTGGGTATTCTTTCTGTAATTAGCCCTCGTTCAGAATAGTGATTGCTAATTGCAATCCTTCATGTTGAGCAAATGGAAAATTTCTTGCTTTATCCACCACATATTTCTATGGAAAGTTTAAATTTTTACCAAGAAATGCTTTAACATGAATAATTTCTCAAGGCAGTAAATGTTGAACCGCTCCATTATAACCATCCAACAGTGATGTTGCGTTTTCACTCTTGTCACCATTAGTAACTAGACTGAGACATCAACACCTAATCTCAATAAGCTAAAAAGTTCACACTCGTTGTTTGTAGTTTCCATGGAGAACGGATCAAAAGATAGGTATTCACAAAGGCCAAAGTGGCGATGCTAAACCGCAGTTTAGAGGAGTGCCCAAAAATGTAATGCGAATATAAGTCGGTGGCAATGCTATTCAACTTCTTACTCAAAAAGTTCGCAGCATCACAAAGCCATTTAGTCTATTTAATATCCATCAAATGTGCTCTGTCATAGTTTTTTAGTTGCGGTCATGAATTCTTTTGTTACGCACTCTCTTCAATTTGGTACATTGATTCAGGAAGGAAAAATTAGATAACTGTTGATGCCTCAAATGCCAAGAGTCTCTTGTCTTCATCACAACGCCTAAGCAGGGCCAATGCCGCATGACAACGAAAACGAAGGGAGCATAGAAATAAAACATTGTTGCTACCGTTTTAGTGGATTAAAACTGTATTCAATTGATTAATCACTGTGATTTGCCAATTCCGTTGTTCGCCGATAAAGTTGTTTGCCATAATCTTTATTATTATTATGTCTAATTTGTACGATTAATCAGGCATTGCACAAAAAGATTTAGGTATGGATCTAGAGGTAACATTTCGCAGGATTTGACTGGTTCGGCCCGCTACATATCAAAAGGTTTGAATCCAGCACATAAACTATTTTGAATATGACACCTCTGTACTAATCTTTTAACTGACTGAAGATTTTTATGTTGTGGGCTTATGTCCTAACTATAAGGATTTTTATGACAGTGCTTTTGTCGGGATCGGTAAGCTAAGAACTTGTGCAGATTCTATGTACATTGTACATGTAACGTATTTATGTCGACTGAATGTAATAGCCCTGTATTGATTTTTTACCGCTATTAAGTCGTAGGAACTGGTTTTGTTTCCTGGTGGCAATTTGAATGAACTTTCGAAAAAAGTTGTCCGAAAATGTCTATCGTATTTCATTGGTCAGAGCATCAAGGAAAGAAATATAACAGCATTGAACGAATCTGTTCGACGCTATCTCATCGAGACGACTGCCACCAATCGGGCGAAAATACAGGATGAAATTCTTGCCCAGGATATTAAAGGTGTGTGAAATTTGACTTATCCTTAGATTGTTTGTTACTGTTGAGCTAGTTTTGTACTTGATAAGTAATATTGCCCATAACTGAAGAGAAGAGGCTTGGAATAGTGTTTGCTGTACAATATGAATTGCACTCTTTCATATTTGTTAGAGCAAGGTAAATTTGAAAAATTGAAATTCTCGACCTATATTATGATTGTGAATTTTATCAGGGGGATCATTGATACTCAATCTTTTGATAAGGTGCATGCAATAAAATCTGGCGATGTGTTATTTCCAAGATTGCACCAAACAATATCTTTGTAGGTTCTGGTAAATTCAAGGGAAGCTGTTAGACTTTTACTAAGAGCTATCATCAGTAGAGATGAAAAATTGGCACTGAAATAAGCAAAGAGCTTACTACAGTAGAATATGAATTTGGTCATCGACTGATATAACAGTTAAGAAATGTTTAGAGAAATTGTGGTGTGGTATGCTCTTCAAAAGCTTGTCCTTATTTGGTATTCTCAGATCGCATGAAGTAAAATCCTCTTGAATGTCGCGTTGATGATAGTCAATAGATAGCTACAGTGAACCATTTATCCAGGAAGTCGAATATGCCAGTAAGAACTATAGCATGATTTTTCTGCAGCCGAGTTTGTACCTCACGATGACGAGGTGTCAATAAAATCAAGAAGTGAGGACGACCATGGCAAAGCAGCTGATGTCATTAGAACCATGACCTGGGTGGCAAATTTCGATGTTTCTGGGCCCAAAGCAGATGTAATCGGAACCGAAGTATGGAATAACTTTGTGGAGGAAATAGCCAAAGAAAATTATGCCATCTATGAAAAGGTAGCTATTATGTATCATTGCAGTTTTGTAAGATCCAAAGCTGACGCGGAGAGGCAAAACTGAAATACATGTCCAATCCGGATACTGTTACACACATGAAAGTTATGACGTAAATATGTACTGTTGAAATACCAATGTGATCAATTATATGTATAAAGTAAGCAATCAAGTAGGAAGCTATATGAAGAGGTTGAAACGTGATCACGAATTTCCAAATAGGTTTTGTTGGTACTGAATGAATGAATGAAGTGCTGAAAATATGTACCATTTCTAATCTAAGGCAATGATTCACTCATCAAATTTCTGCGAACTGTTCTGGAAGATGATTTCCGTTTGACCAAACTTTGAAGTAATATGTCTGCTTTATGATCTGGGGTCGTTTATTTTAATTATCTTTGCGTGTTCCGTCGATGAACGAGGTGCAATTTTTATCGAGGACGGAAAGTCCGTCGATATCGTTGGATTTACGGATACTGACTCTGATGGAATACGGACTAAATTCAAGACATTCCTTGAAAATCATGCGGTCAGGATTGCCACTGTCAGGCTGACTCTTTGCCAAGCTAAATTTGTGATGGATTATTGCAAAAAATTTAATGCCGACTGCCCGAAACGCAAAGCTCTGAAAGGCATCAGACGACCCAAACCTGACGGGATTTTGCATCTTGAGGGAACACAAAAAAGCATTCAAGAAGGTAACTTATTAGCAGGCGTGTTCAGTGTCCTTTTCCTTTCAAGTAAAAGTCAACTAGGTGGATTATTCACAGCATATGGGTTGTGACCTACAGTCACACAATAAGTCATACAATAATTCTCCATAACTGCAGTCTAAATCAATCCGGGTCTCAACAAAAGTATCCTGGTGCATTGCTTGTATGTGGCCTGCTATTCGCAGGTCGGCTTTTAAGGCAGAAATTTCTCAGTGTGAAGGTTGCCACCAATTATTTCAAAATGCATTTTGGTCCCTAGAAATATATCTTTGTAAGTAATTTAATTTGATTCCTCAAAGGTTTCATTCCCCAACTTATGTGGCAGCAGTTTTTGGTCTCCTTGGAAAGTTTTTTCAATGCTTTATACAGGAACGCCACAACTGATTCATCATTTAAGAAGTTCTTGTTGATACTGACAACGAAATTAGCTAACTTGGTTTAGCTTGTGTACACTTTGAGTATCCATTTTACTTTGAATTCGAAAACTGATTAAGTGGTTAAGATATGAGGAAATGCCAACACTACTTCAGTGCAATTAGACAAAGCTCACTCATACAATTCAAAAATATGCCAGTGGTTACTACCCTTCCGTCCAATGAATACTTCATGCTTGCCTCCCAGTTCATTAAATTTCATGTCAGCTTAGTCTCATTGACTACGTTTATCCACAGCTCAATTGGAAATCAATCAAATCATAGCTGGGATGGTCGTAGAAAATCACTCTCGATCAAAACCAGGAATCAAAAACTATTATTTGGACCCTTCACACAAAGGAGTGATCAAGAAGATAAGGCGTTCGAACAACTGTTATATTGTTGCAAAACCTACAAACGTTAAAAAGCCAACCGGAAATGCTGATACGAGCAACAATGCAACGGTACTTGAATACATTCAATCAACGGTTAATAACGTCGGACTTTTAGACTTATCTGACTAATTTAGTTATTTCATATTGTTTATAAAAAAAGGTTTAAGATATCTTGAGTTGCAATATTGCATTGTGTATTGATGAATGTTACCTTTATGCAGAATGTTCCAAATATGATTTTCTTTGCTACTCAACTGGGAAAGTTGACTCTGACGATTTCTAAGGCTGACATCGTCACTCATATGGTTGATGCCATTGTCAACATTATCATTCACAGCAACAACATGACTCTTCATAC
Organism: Botryllus schlosseri; assembly: GCA_000444245.1. NCBI lineage: Eukaryota > Metazoa > Chordata > Ascidiacea > Stolidobranchia > Styelidae > Botryllus > Botryllus schlosseri. Next base: position 6,683 of record ATSW01037448.1, read on the forward strand.
AGCTGGTGTGTCGGGAGCCATTAAAATATACGGTATGCCTATTTCTTGACACTGACTCTCCCTTTTTGTACGTATTGGTTACCGTAATTTTCCAAGTATAGTGCGCCCCCATGCATAATACGCACCCTTAAAATGGCATGCAAATTCTGGGAAAAAGCCTGTACCCATGTATAGTACGCACCCTGCATTTCAGTGCACGAATAGTTGCGATTTAGTAGACGATGTCATTCTGTTTTGCGATCCCACTATTGGACAATCATTATACAATTAACAGCATTGTCTTTAAACGATAGTAGATAGCATCCAAAGCCTGCGAGGCCGGCGGCGCGATAGTTCAGGCTAGCGACAAGACATCTTGCACGGGAGGCCTATTACCGATGCGATTGGTCAAGCCAGCGGTTATGTGGTGCGCACCAGGCCTGCTGGAGATGCAACTGATTACGCAAGCGATTATATCTTGCGCACATGGCATGCTGTATATGCGATTGTTCAGGTCTGTCATCAATTACCTAATTTCGCTCGCGTACATACGGCAAACCAACTCAGCAGGAGACCGCGTGCTGTGCAGACGACTCCCGCTAATTGGCAGCGTGTTACTGTGATAATACGAATTACTGGGCACGATGGCTGTGAAATTGATGCGCGATTGGAATCATGAAGAAAGGCGTGATTTCTAGTTTTTTATTGAGGGAGATTTTTTCATGGCTTGTTGTACCAATGTGTAATACGCATTGTTGTGAAAATTTTGGGCATTATACATGGAAAATTACTGTAATACAGCTTGACCAGTGTCACAATCTTTCTACAAATAGTGATATAACTAGTAGCCCACTCTGCTTTTCATGATTTTATAATATTTCAACTAAATATATGTCAATCGTAGTATCGAAAGGATGTTGGTTGCGCCAATCATTTTCTTCACTCTGTAGGCCTACTCCTTATATATTTCAGTCAACGATTGAATCATTGATGTAATGACCACAAAAACTGTTCTTCACAATTCTAGACGTAATTCCTACCTCACTTAAATTTTGTCATGCCCAAGGATTTCAGTGTGATAAATAATGAACATTGCTACTGCTACATTCACTGATAAGACATCTTATACCAAAAGAGTAACGCTCTATAGTGAATGACCATTGACCAATGACCATTCATAATGCGATATTAAAACCTTGTATATAAGCAAAAGTCAATGAATTGCACCTTATCAGTAGTCTTACAAATGTTGTGGACAGAATGCCATGGACATGAGTATTACATAAATACCTTGGATTTCAAAACCTTATCTGATCGTTCTGTACTGCTGGAGATTTTCTCAACTTAGCCGTTCGATTGCTATGCTTTAACACATAGCAAGCCTCAGTAAATTATTGCCGACTTTTATTTAACTAAAGCTCTTCAGTGACTGATAAATGCATAGTCGTCAACATACAGTGTTGAATAAAACATTCTGCTAAATCAGATTAAAATTTAGGATTCCTATTAATAAAACTGAACTTTGACTGCGGCTTACTTTAATTGTGTCTTTCGTAAATATTGATACGTATACTCCTATATAATCAGTGAAAGAGTCGAAGAAATATCACGAATACAGAAAAAGCCACCGTCAAAATGAAAAATTTTTGTTCAATCAAAAAGTAAATCTCGTTTGTAATATTGACTTGATTTCAGACATCCGCAATGGAAATCAAATAGAGGGAGAAATGGCCGATGTAAAAAGAAGGACGGGAAATTTGCCACCAACAGAGGCTTTCGTAACGGGTGCTGGAAACCTACCAAAGTGTAAAAAGATCATCCATGTTGTAGGACCTGAGTAAGTGTTGTATTGAAACAGTTTGGAATGCCGTTATAGCTTGTTGCAATCAATATTGTCTTGCCACAACAAAGATATGAAATCTCACAACCATACCTCCACACCTTCATTATTTCATGGACCGCTTCAGGCGATATTTGATCAGAAATCCCACGACCCCCACCTGGCCGATGGTCATCCCCTCTAAAGAGCTTCACAATCCCGAAGCCGTATTTCCGCTACAAGTTGCAAAATTACCCCTGCACAGTCAGGAAACACTGCCCTATACTGATCAGTGATCATTGTTTGAGTATCACACAAACATTATGCATCCTCCCATTTCATGACAATCACTATCTTTCTCCCTTCTTCGACTCGAAATAAACTGTTTATGCTATTACCTTTTTCGAATCATAATTTCCAGGTTCACTAGCCCAGCTTTGAATCTGAGTATTGAATTAAAATCCGTTTATTTCTAAGACCATGCACTGTGTCTGTATCTCTAAATCCAATTTGAGCAGTTACAGTTATAATTAATTCAGAGAAATATTCCATACCAAAATTTCGTTCCATACCATACCTTGCCCTGACCTTTAGACAGACAACCATACAGTTTATTGATTGCCATAAATAACAATTTTGACTGGAGGTGACGATATGACCAATAAAGGTGTTATTACTCACTACCTCCATAACAGTGAAGTAATACAGTGTATTCATCGGATTGATTAATTCCAGAATCTTCACGGCTACCACAAAATAACCAAGTAAACTTCATCACAAAGAGATGCTATTTGCAAGTTACTGTAAGGCAAGGAGTCACCAACTCAAAGCGGTTCGCAGGCCACTTTTCAAATTTCGTAAAAGCTGCGGGCTGCAGGAATGCAATGTCCAGACAAAATAGACCACGCAGTTGAGCAACCATGATATCGAAACGTTGTGTCAGTACAACAATGTGCTCTCTGACATTGGCAATGGGCATAGTTAGCACAAAAGTGGTAATATGACAAACAAGAAATAACAAAACTCCTAAAAGATCATGATCATCAATTTCAGTTTATTTTGAACTACGAGCTGCGCGCGGTAACTGATAACAATTTTGAGCAACCAAGGAATCGATATTGGGGCTAGCGAGAAAATAGCTGAAAGATTATCTCCCTCTAAAGCTTGATCTTATAGCGGTATCCCTAAACGGTTTTCTAAGAATCTCAAACTTGGCACTGTCTGGCCTATTTCACATGAAGGCAATGTGTGCATTGATATCGCTGATTCCCCTGCAATGGAATGCTGTTGCTATCACCAATGCCGTTTCAGCTAGTGGGAAATAGTGTTGTTGGGCACTGACAAATAGCTACTTTTGAAACGGAAACCAATCTCAGGATCTCAAAATGTTCACCTAGCGTTCTTCAGAAATCTCAAATCTGATCGCAGGCCGCAAAAGATGATCTTTGGCCGCGTGCTGATGACCTTTTTTATAAGGCAATGGCTATTTCACCAGTTATTATTACAGCTTCACCCATAAAAGTAATGCAAACTTATTCCCAAACTATTTTCTTTTTACTTCGCAATATCCCAAGTGCAACCAGTAACTACTTTTTCATAAAGCGATTGTTTACTAGAAACGGAAGTAGTCTTGAAACGTCACCACTTGTGTAAGTATTGCAAGTAGGCCAAGCTTCCGAAATAGTGGATGTGCTTCATTACTGAATCTCTGATACCGTACTACTTGATATCAATAAGTTTTGACTTTGATTCCAACTACATGTTCAGGTGGTCAAAAGCATCAAAAATGGAACATAACAAATTGGTCTCATCGTGTATTGAGAAAATCTTGACCGTAGCGGAACGAGCAAAGATTGCTTCGATTGCTATTCCGGCGATAGGTTGTGGTGGTTCCGGAATCAATCCAAGCGATGGCATACCGCGGATTGTTGATGCCGTTTGGCAATATTTTCAGCAACACCCCACATCGTGTATTATTCGGGTATGTTTTCAAAATTGTACAATTTGTGTTGATTGGGGGAATATGGTTGATGCGTTTTGTTGATCGCATTACACCTGCAAGCTCAATATCAAAAATCGTCTGATTATATTTTCATGTGATCAAGACACACACAATCTACAATCCGATAAGCGATGTGATGTAATGAACAGATAGGAGGATTCC
>ATSW01037466.1:0-18956 GCA_000444245.1 Botryllus schlosseri
CAAGATTACCGGACCACGACTGACCTATCGATCTCGCTTCCCATGACATGCCGCCCTATTCTTGTCGATTTCTTTTTCTATACTGTCTTCTTTACTTTCATTCAGTGTGCACTGTGCAGTGTGCATGCCTTCTCTTTACATCACCTAGGCCAAGGTGGGTGTCTGATTCGATAGACAAATCCAAGTCGCTTCGACATCTTCCTGTCTATTCATTGTATCGCGTTTTTTGTGGTGTATTGAACTGATAAAATTGCTAATAAACCAATGATGATGATGATGATCACTGCTCAGTTCTGAGCTCAATCTGGTTCAACCCACTTTTTTCAACTCTGGTCGAGTAATATAGAATTGCTCGCATTCATATTATTGTAATTTTCCTTAGTCCCAACAATTTCTGGCTCTATTTTCCAAGTACCAGGACTGATAGACGAAATACGAATAAAGAAGAAGTAGTTTTAGACCAGAGGTGGTCAAAGTAGTCAAGAAATCTACTCAAGTAGAAGTAGAAGTAGTGACGCAAAAATCTTCTCAATTACAAGTAGTAGTACTTTTAAAAGCAACCTAAAATTACTTGAAGTAGAAGTACAGTTGGCTGACTTTGAATTTGCTCAAGTAAGTATGTAAGTAAGTAGCTGTGAAAACAGTCATTATGTTCGCATGGACTGTCGAAAGCTGTAAATTGAGCTATACGGAAGGTGTAGAGAGCTTGATTAATATTAATACATCCCAGGATATTCAGATTTACGACAGCATAAGCATCGGACCGCATCATGGGATGCAAATGATAGTTTTGATATGGAAAAGCGATTATAATCTTTTGTTTACTCGAACACCCCATTTCAGAAAATGATACAGATACAGAGAACACTTTGCGTGATTATAGTATACGTAGTAAAAATATGGCCAATCGTAAAAATGCCGTATACTGTAATTCTTTTTCCGGAACAGGTCCAACGCTAAGAAAAGGTCAGATACCACTTTTTTAGATTAGCGCACGCTATATGCTAGATTACGAAACGATAGGTAGATGCTAGGTTGCGAACTGGTATTTTGAATGCCATATTTACTGTGATGAAGCATATGATATGGGTGACAATGCGGTGTGAGCGGAACCACGCAACCTACATTATATTGACCGATACTTTCGTGAAAAAATATTTGTTACTCTCTTACTTTGCTCGAAGCGCGACGAAAATTCTAAGATTTACTTAACTTTTGTAAAAATTAATTTCTTGCTGGTAATCCGTGAAAACAGCCCCCAAAATTCCCACTTTCCCTCTCAAATTGGAGGAAAATAATACTTTTACTTGACAAACTGAATACAGCGAAAAGTAAGAAATCACAAAATATTACGAAGTAGAAGTAGCGAAAAATTATATTTACTTGAGTAAGAACTAGAAGTATTGGAAAACTACTTGAGTATTTCGAAAAAGTAGAATTTCTTAGTTACTGACCAGTGACCAGTGACCACCTCTGATTGAGACAAATCGCCGATATCAGTTTTCATGCATACTCGATATTCTGATTTGGTAAATGTGGCTCAGTGCACGTATTTTGTCCTTATCATATAGTCGCAAAGTCGCAGCTGCTGTAATGTAATAAAAGTACTATGGAAATACTAGCAACTGATACCAAAGTTTTTCACAGTCACTTCGCAAATTCATGACGTGCATTTGTCTGCGAATAGTGATCCACGCAATGACAGGGTATGATGTGTCATACGTATAATTTCAGATAAAGACCTTTGCAGCGCGCCGATCATATCCCGAGAAATTCGCGATGCCTGCAGTGGCGATTAAAAAGGTAGGCCAATATTTGATAAGTGGAAAGGTGGAATTGCCCGAGTCGAATGAGCAGCTTGCGTGGAATGCAACATGCGTGCAGAATATCGGCTCAATATTCTGGCTATCGCTTTCGTCGCTATATGAATGTGGCGCCAAATGTTGCACCGGTTTCACTTGTTAATGGCATCGTTTCCTATTTCACTTGGCTGTTGCTTTTAGGTTGCTACTATCATCGATGGGTCACAGAAACCACATTCGGCTACATATCTCCCTTCCTGAAACTGAATCGCAACTCCATGACAGGTAGTGATAATTCCCATAGCTATGTAACACACATCCGCCATTTCCACCGTATTACTTTATCATGTATAAAGGTAAAACGGTTTTCGATTTTTATAATTCTATTTGGATGAAGTTGATGATTAGATTGGATGATAATTACACCGTGTTGTTGAAATCCGTCTCCCCAGTTAGATTGCAGGCAGTTTATGAAAATTTCCAGAACGATCAGCAGTCCCATATCAGACACTGCCTATCGTTGTCAAACAATATGGCAGATTAGAGTGACAACTTCCTGCCTTTTTACGATAAGACACATTCTACGATGATCAAGATAATATTGAAACATATATATAACGCATATATTGGTACTTTACAACAATTGATATATCACTCATTATTGCTGCATTGCTTAGGTACGTAGTTATCGATAGAATACTGGGCAGATAACGAGACAGTTACAGATAATAAGATGTCCATGTCCAATATTAATCGTACGTGTTGGGCTGAGCAAAACCGAGTACCCGAGTGATTCGATTCTGAATCACGTAATATGCTTCGAGTCGAGTGGTCGAGTATCATACATTATGACGTCATAATAGAATGTAATACGTCAAAGTTCAAACTTGTACCGTGCCACCACAAAGAATATATAGTGCCTTTTATCCATCTCAAAAATGATATACTCAAGTATTTTTCGAACATACCGTTTTCATTCCACTTGGTGACAATGTTGTGGGACAATCATGACTTCGGAAATGTGCTACGTTCAGTAACCTTCGTAGCTTTGTACTATATGTTTCGTATGCTACAATATCGCCAATCAAGGTTTCAAGGCTTCCACAGTGAAAATTAGTATCGAAACTATAATTCTTGTTGATAAATTAACTTTCAGTGGCGAGAAGCGTATAATTTCAGTACTCAAAAAAATCGCCTTTTGCTACTCGACTCGAATCATTAAAATGATTACTCGATTCAGATTTGAGTACTCGAATCATTGCGCCCAGCCCTACTTGCGTATTATTGATATCGCCATCACTTGGTCGAATCCAGAATTCCTGCATAAGTGTTGGGGTTTTATCTAGGCTCCCACTAAACGATTACCTCCAAAAGCTTATAGGGAAAGGGGCTGTGCTATAATAGTCGGTAGATCCGGCATCATAATAGAAGGTATAGGCCTGGTATAAATGACCATAGTAGGCTAGTCGAAACCATATGAATAGCAAAAACAACAACAATCCGTGAGTCGGCCCATTGCTGACCATGACAATAACAACAATAATCGTATTTCATTTCTCCCGTAAATCCAAGGGTAATCTAAAATTGTATACTCCTTGATCACGACCGTTGCAATTACATCTTGCACGTAATTTCTCCAAGATTTTGTTATTTCAATTGACGGTGTCGGGTTTATAAAAACCTCAATAAACCGATGCAAGACAGACGTTCATCCGTTTTACTGAAGTGCGAATGACGAATGCAAAACAAACTCGTGATCATCGAGAACGGCCGTACTTCGTGCTCGATGATTCTACCAATGAGATTATTGCTTCCGACTTCGGGACAACCACGTTTCAATAATATGCTGGGGCACAATCAATGCATGTGTATAAAATCACTTCGTGAATTGTCCTCGGCATTCAGGCGCCGCTGCCGAAAGGCACTTGCTGCTGTTGTGTTGTTTCGTTTACTTTCGTTTCCGAGTTTCAAGGGAACAATAGCGTGCCACTTCTGTCCCTTGAAGGCAGGGATACCATATGCCTGTCGCGAGTTATGTTAGAGAACGACAGCATTTTTGTCACTGGAATTCGTAGTCGTTACCGACAAGTAATTGTGTGTTCCGGGATTAAAATGACGATTTCTATTCGCGCGACATTTAGATTTCATATCCGAATTCACGTCAGGCCGTCATTTCGTTGTAAATCGTGTTGCCGAGACATGCCTAATGCCCATGGGATTGAAGGTATCTAAGCGAAGGCTAGAGCAAATACTGGTGACTCAGTTTGACTGTAGTTTCTTGTCATTTCCCCCAATTGAATAAGTTGCTTAAATGATCGAACGGTCTTCATTAGACTGCACCCTGATTTCGGACTTTGAGCTATAATCTGATGGGTGTCTTGTAGTGAAGCGTTCACCCGTATTTACGGGAGCATGAACTTAGCAAAAGAGGCACTCTCCCGATGACAAAATCAGCGTAGTAAATTACCTGTGATGTCTCACATAGCTAACTTCGCATTATGGCTTGTAATCAGTTAGGCATTCACATGAGAAAATTTTTCGATCTTTTTAAATTGTAAACAGATCATATCGTAAAAAGTGATACTATAATTGTCATCATGAAACAGGAAGATATCAGGATGTGCATAGTGTTGTTATGGGCCATAAATTGTGTCACCGTGCACGGAAGAAGTGCGCATTCTCGCCCAACTGGTAAGTTCGATACTAGAATTGTATATTTGACGTAGCCTATTATGTGTAATAAGTTATACGTGTCACTAATATAGTAGTTTACGATATGAGATGTGACCAATGCTTCGAAAGTAATGATAATAATGCATGGGACGCTTAACTCGCTACTTAATGCATGGAATACCATGGTAACGTCGTGTAATGGTTGTTCGTGCAGTGTTTGTTTATGGATTGAATTAGCTAGTTCTCAGGAGTGCAGGAGTGTTGACGTTTTAGATAATCATGGTGTTTTTTGACTACAATGGTCAATTGGTCATTTACACCTGCCTAAGTTAATGAAAAGTTTGCAGAAATGCCAGTGCTGAGCTGAGGATAAATTTAATGTCCTGCTTCTATATATGCAGTTCACGTTATGATATCATCTTGGCATACACCGATTACTTAAATCCGTCACACTCGTCACTGTTTTTGCGCGTGTCATTTTGTTTACGAAAGATGATGGAACAAAATAACATTTGTCAGTCGTTCTGCGTTAGTTGCGAAGATGCATTTTTGAATTTTGGAAGTTGCTTTCTCTGCTACTGGGTTATATACTATATATCTGTGATTTACTTCAAGTCGTTTTTTTGGATGTATAAATAATATTTGCTTCATTTACTCGTACTCGTACATTTTTGCAGCGTGCGATCTATTTTCCTGATGGCGACGATGCTGAGTTCTGTTCTATCAACAAATTTGCGTTATTTCTATAGGGCCGAGAAAATTTTCCGGTTTTGAGGCCGAGGTGCCTAAAAATAGGTCCGCTCTGCACTAATTATGTCTTCATTGCTTTCGAATTGAGGAAGCCTGTATTTCGCGACGGACAAAAATTGTCGTTGATATTGGCCGTATCACCTATTATTATGTTCTATAATGAGAGTTTCTTCGTGGTCCGCTGAAATAATCCACCGATCAACACATAGGCCTCCCATGGAATGATCACTTATCAGTATCACTATCATTTTATTACCATTTTTATCAATTCAAGATAACACAAGAATAGAGGGAGGAGTGAAAACGTATAGGCCTACGTGAAGTCAATAAATCAAACACCCCAACCTTGGCCTATAGTGACAAATGAAACGAAGTATTAAAAGTCGATTCATGCACAATTGCACAAGCACATTGCTCGTGCATTGCATGCGAATATTTCCATGATATTAGTTTCATTATGTGGGATTGCCACAAGAGCCTTTCCTTATTAATATTATTGACCCAACGAAAATCCTAGCGACTCTCCGGTGACACCTCGCCGCCATTTCAGGTTGGTCGACGTGGGAGATATTTAGTAGCTGCAGCGTCACATGTGGCATCGGCAGTGTGAAGAGGACGCGCGAATGCATAGGGAGTCCTGAATTTTGTATCGGGAGTAAAATTGATTTTAAGATCTGTGATGCTGGATGCTGCAAAGGTTAGACCAGTGGTTCTTAACCTTCTGGAAGTCACCGAACGGACGAACATCACAATCACCAATCATATATGCGTTAATCGAACCCTTCGCAGCTGAGATATAAAATGTACTTCACGCTGGTCCATAAAATATAGATTGTAATGTAGCCAGGGCACCGCAACCGTATCAAAATCACCCTCAAATATGAGCATCTCCATTGTTCTGCACGATAGCAGCTGTAAGACAACGAGGCATTGACTCTGAATTTCTATGATTCGGAAACAATACGCCTGGACGAAGTTCAACAGTTGCTTTCAGTATTGCATGATTTCAGATTGAAAACTATAACTCTCATATCATGAGAGATCGAAGTCCGCTGATGCCTTTTTCGTTTTCATATCTACGATAGGCCTAGGCTACTTGTTGAAGAGGGCTTTCTCGGCATCTGACCCACGAAAACGGTGACTTAAACAAGTCGGCAGATTGGAATCATAACAAAGAATAGTATATCGGCATGGTGTAAAATGTCCAACGTTGTCAAAACATCCAGAATACCAAAACAACAACAACAATAACTTTCATAGGATTGATTGCCTGGATATCATGTAACAAACGGTAGATTATCTCGAAGACTTGACTTCTACCGAACACGGGCTAGAAACCACTGCGTTAGACGAGTAACGGAATCTTATACGGATTTTTGTTCCCCATTCGAAAAAATCATGGAATATACGCGGAGCCTCTATAGACAACGAACATGCTGAGAAAAACACGTACAATATCGCGGGTCTAAATGTCTAAGGACCGTACATAAAGCAAACTTTCCAACAACATGTCGTAACACCCTCTAGTTCAGTGGTTCCCAGCCTGGGGGGCGCGCCCCCTCATGGGGGAGGGGGCGCGTGAAAGCATCTGAGGAGGGCGCGAAGAAGCGGTCAACTGAAAAAAAAATTTCGCGCTGTGCGCGATTTACCTCCAATTCACGCGTGTTTCTCTATATATAGACCGAATTTCATATTTTTAATTCGCCCATCAACAGTCGTAACCTTCCATGCCATCAAACAATCTGTTGAGGTTGCTAGCATCCCGGCTGGATTTTGTGATATGACGATAAGGGGGGCGCGAAATTTTTCACTGTCATAAAGGAGCACGTGTCTAAAAAAAGGTTGGGAACCACTGCTCTAGTTGCTTCCGTAGACATAAATTCGTATCCGTTTCCGAATCAACAGGTGGACGGAGCAGCAACTTGTGCGAAGAAACGCGGTTCTGCAGAACAGATTTTACTATACGCATTACGTGCACGCTTAGCAATTATTGTAACGATGAGAATGACCCCTCAACAGTTATTCGTGACCCACAAATCGTATTTGTCCGAATCAGTAGGCCTATACGCGACGCGAACTGTTGGATATATCGACATGGAAATTTTGCGAAATGTTATTTAGATTATGTGGCTCTCAACACAATTCCATAGTCACCGATTTATTACACTTCCAAGAATCACCTTTGTTGACAGTGACGTCATACTTGACTTGTTTGCTCTTGTTACGGGTAATCCGGTGACTCATACACTGTTGATCGGAAGAAAAGAATGGAGAAAACCACAAAACGTTATAATATACGTGACATGCCTTTTAGGCCTACGAAACTATACGGATACGTGCATGAATTATATGCAGCGGTACGCATAATCGCATATACGTCACACGTGAATCGTTCTTCTCGCCCGGACCAGGAATAGCATCAAAACTGGATATCGTTTGGTTGATACACGTTCGCATTTCGCAATCGATTGAAATATTATTTGAGTAAAGAGATATTACAGGAAAAGTCTCCTTTGTCATTATGCATGCGTCCTGCACATCAATTTTTCTAATTTTTCTGACATATCTTGATGATATGGTAACGATTTTCTAAAGAAATCATCGATTGCAATCCCTATTCCTATTAGAGAAATTGAGGAACTTTCGCGATTAATTGGACCTCTGTGTCGGATTATTCGTAGTTTGTTTTTGTAGTGAAATTCAGATCATTTGTCCCACTTTTACTGTATCGAATACAGACTACATAAAACGTACGTATTATATAGAATCTTGAAATTACCTATTACATCTCTCTGGGATATTTCTTTGCAGTGACTGCTGACTGGTGCGAATGGAGTGAATGGTCAGATTGCGAGTACGACTGTGAACTAGATATCGGTAAGCAACGAAGAACGCGTACATGCGAATGCCCATTGGCCCACGACGGAGGTGAATCATGTGATGGAGAAAGCTATGAAGAGGAAGAGTGCAATGGAAGCCGAGGTAAGGGGGTCTGCTATGGTCGTAAAGCTAAAATTAACGCAGTCGGTTACAATGTACATGTACATGTACATAGTACGATCAGTATTCTACTTGGTGAGCTGGAACATTCGATGGGTGTACCACGGGGCAAATTAACGCAGTCGGTTACAATGTACATGCACATAGCACGATCAGTATTCTACTTGGTGAGCTGGAATATTCGATGGGTGTACCACGGGGCAAACACAAAACGTGGGCCAAGCATTGGAGTATAAGCTTATAAGCGAAAATGTATAGTGTAGCGTTAAGCAATTGGTTGGGTAGTTAATACTTAAGACTGCGACCCAGAAGCAGTGTTGAGAACAAGTCGCTGCCATCGAGTCTCATGTCATACAGTCATTCCAGAGGTGGTCAGTAACGCAGTACTTCTACTTTTACGAAGTACTCAAGTACTCAGTTTCCAGCTTTTTACAGCCCATGAGATCGTATCTGGATGACTGTTTCTCACAACTACTTACTTACTTGAGTAAATTTTAGCGTCAAAAGGACTACTTCTATGCTAGTACTTGAGTGAATTTTAGCGTCACTACTTCAACTTCTACTTGGGTAGCTTTCTTGACTACTTTGACCACCTCTGTGCACGAGGCAAGTCATATCACTGAATTTTTGAAGGTGACTCGAGTCACTCGATTTTCAGAGGTGACTTGATTCAAGTCAAGTCGGGTCGAATCTTCGAAGTACGAGGCCATCATTCAAGTCGTTGTATTTTGTAGGACGATCTATGGAGGCGTGCAGATTGAGTCGCTATGAATCCTGGGCCAAATAGTAACGAATATCGAGTTAATTATGCATTCGATAGGCGTTGGCTCACAATAATAATCAGTAATCAATAACATATTTTCATATATACAGTATATACTGTACGTAGAACTGTTCTGAGTCGAAAACAGCATAGTCATAGTTTATATGTTCTCCCAGCAGTAATCAACGAAATAGAGGATAGATAGACTGCGAAACCTCTGAAAGTTGAAACATATTGGTACGATGCAATAAATAGTCAACCATATGACCAGGGTTGCATTTAAAACAAACAGTTTTAAACAATGTTTTAAACAAAGGCCTTTCAAAAAAATTGTGTTTTTCAAGTTAGAAAATTATGCCATAATTGTGCAAATAATTTCCGAAAAATGTTGCATGAGCCTACGGACAATAGCCACCAGATATAGCCGGCGTATATCGATATGGCATAGTTGGAACCCTCAAAAGTCGGTTGAACAGCAATAGTACAGATACTTCGTCGAAGGAGCTATATCTACCGTATATTTTTAATTGTCAAAGTCAATCCACAATGACGCCACAATTGAATATTCGTGACGTGACAACTTGAAAAAAAAACATATTTTAAACAAGGGCCTTATTTTAAACGTTTGTTTTAAATTGATTTTTGTTTCAAATGCAACACTATATATCACACAACTTACGTCTGTTGACGAATATATCAATAATATTTAAGTAATAAAAGAAGTTCGCTAAGGTGAACAGTGAACACTGAGCAGTCTATAGAACTAAATCATACATTGCTGTAGATCAGGGTTTCTTCAAGTATGGGTCGCGAAGGGTATAGTTTTGTGTGGCCACGCCACCAGAGCGATCTGTTGATATGTAATTGTTGAATTTCTTGCGCAAAAATTTCGTCGCGCGATTTCGTGTGGATTGTTTGTACATATGTCCGAAGTCACTGTGTTGGGTACTCCCAGCCAATCAGCGAGACACGCAAAAAGTCGTTCCTACAATATGGCTTGATTATGAAGACGCGCCGACCTTAGTATTACACAAATTGGTTTGAATTCATGATAAATTTGTCCCACATTGGTTTCTATGGAAAACACCGTCGGAAAGCGTTATTGCTTAATAGTAGGGGTTATCAACGAGTGGGCGTGGGGCTATGAGACACATGTATTCAAGGCTGGCAAGGCTGGCCTTCCGCGCTGGCACAAACGAAGAGATGAAGTTTTTGCCAACATACGGCTAGGCTGCATTGATAAAAAGATTGGCGGCGATGAAACCTAGGTCAAAAATGACGGTCGCTGGTTGGCCAAAACCTTCGTTATTGATATGCCCGATGATCGTCGAAATGGTCGGCATAGTCGGCACCGAATAGTCCTGTCCTTGCAATCTGGGTAGACCTTAGTAGGCCTATAAATGCAGCAATAATGCTACACGCAGAGGAAAATTATGCACCCCAACTTGAAATCGTATGCTTCAGACCATTTTATAGAGTTGCGTTGCATACAATTGTTGTCTGCGCGTTCTCTATGTCATACATGTAGGGTTGCGTTTAAAACAAATGGTCGTTTAAAACACTTCTTTTAAAACATGTTTTAAACAGTGTTTTAAACAAAGGCCATTAAAAATGTTTTTAAGTTGCAAAATCATGCTATAATTGTGTAAATATTTTCCAAAAAACATGTTGCATGAGCCTACAGACAATTACCACCGGATATAGCCGACCTAAACGATATGGGATGGTTGGAAACCTCAAAATAGTCGGTTCAACAGCTCGTCAAAGGAGGTATATTTACCCTATATTTTCAATTGTCAATGCCAATCTACTATGACGTTCCAATTGAATATTCGAGACGTAATGGCTTAGAAAACAGAAACAAAAAACAATGAAAAACATGTTTTAAACGAGGGCCTTGTTTTAAATATGTTTGTTTTAAATCAGTGGTTACCAAAGTGGGGCCCAGTGAGGCGCTGGCCACGAAATGGGCGATTTGGGGAGGGGGCGCTGGCTATAAATTGGGCGGTAGGAGACGCTGAGAGCAAATGGGTGCCGTCGACGTTTAGCGGGCAGCAGCTGCATAGTTTTGAAACAATTGATGTAAATACGCAGTAAAAACTGCAAAATCGGTTAAGGCAATTTATGGTCAAAGCGTCGGTCTGTACAACCAGCTGTATCGGTAAAGTTCAATATTGTTACTTAACAATGTATATCCTGTATATCCGAATTTTAGATAGTTGTCAGCCGATGTTATGAAGGAAATGTGTCTAAGTTTCGTTCTCTGCGTGACTGCCTTATCGCGTCGAGCAAGTGCGACGATGAAGACATCGTGCCATGTAACGGGTTAAGCAACCGCGGCAGCTGGTCTTGTAGAAATTTCAATAAATTGCAGCTCCATTACGGTGGCGTTCTGAAGAAAATGGCTGCGGCCAAACATTTTCGTTCGTTTTTACCTTCAATTTGAGACCACATCATTTTTAGAGCGCAGTGCCCCTTGCAGAACAACTTTCGCTTTATCATTTAGATGTGGTGGTGGTTGTGTGTGTGTGTGTGTAAGTGTTGGATGTTGGGAGCGGTGTTGGGGGTGTTGGTACTTTAATCGTTGTCACGGGGGTCGGTAGCTCAAAAAAGTTTGGGAACCACTGTTTTAAATTGATTTTTTTAAATGCTGCAACCCTACATACATGTCTGTAAAATCGTAAGTATTCTCAGATTAAAAACGCATTCGTTTTGATGTGCGAGGCTTGGGTCGCGAGATGACACTGAAAATTAGAGTTGGGTCGTGGTCTTAAAATGTTTTAGGAACCCCTGTTTTAGATAGATTGCTACTCCGAGTCCATAGACTCCAAGCACTTCATTTGCGCTCAATTTATTTGTGACATACCGACTGAGGCTCAGTGAAACCAAACTGTGAAATCGTTAAATGATTGGTTGTTTACACAAGTCATATCAGTGTGTCGGGAACATTTTCGTACAAGTACAGTGATTTAGTGGACACCGATTACTTGATATTGACTCGGAAATATTGCTTCGAGTCAAGAGTCGATACATATATTTCTGAAACACCGAGTCACGTCTCGTCAATTTTATAATGTGACTTCAATAAACTCAAGTCATCTAAAAAAAAGGCGACTCGAGTCAAACCATGACTCATGTCGTCCCAACACTGTCAAAAAGTGTCAGCCCACCTTTTGAATTGCTCTTATTGTGATCTGTTCAATGCCGTTTAATTTTTTAAGCATAGTTATTCGGCTATTGAGCTGCGATATAGCAGAAGCAGTCGGTTATGTATCGCTTGACTGCTTTCCAAGATCGCAGTTAACTTGCTTTTTTTGCTGTTTGTTGGTACTGAGTGGATGCTGCACGTTCTGCGAATTCCATTTGATATCATAGATCAAAGTCAAATGTAATTTTCATGGTCAGGCCTACTTCGAGTCCACAGATGTTCATTCATACACGGCGATGCCAGAACTGCAAAAATAAAATCTGAAATTGTCGAAAATACGGTATGCCAGCCTATACGTGACCGTTACCTTTTTTGAACAGTTCCGTGTTCGGATGATGCTGACAACTATGAAAGCCATTTGTCATATCCTACTCCAGATGAATGGTATAGTGACGACACAGACACGAGCCAGTTATTTGGGCCTGCCAGCGGCGACCATAACGACACTGATTTTATATTCAACTTGCTCGACAATCCCGTCAAGAAGGAGCCAATTGATGAAACGTGCCTAAATTTTCAAGAAATACTCAAGGGTGATCCCGTCAAAGCAGACAAGTGCTGCAAGGTCATGGTAAGTATTTATCAGCGGTTCTAAACCGGTGGTTTCGGAAACCCCAGGGGTAGTTAAGAGTATCTCAGGCCACAAACAACGACAACGCGGGCTATGTATGTAGCTATCGCAGACCACAATTAAAGGTAGGTATTAATGGGAAATACACAACGGGTATATCAGTAATGATGTTGCCATATTTTGTAATCGGGAAAGGAGGACACTGTATCAAAATTTTCAGACTTACAATAATGGAGTAAAATCGGGAAAAAATGCTAAATTTCCCACGGCATTGTGGTCGGTTGACTAAAAAAGGCAGTCGGGCTATCGTAACCCTAATCAGCAAGGGAATGTATTTGCTCCGCATTACGTATTGGCCGTCGGCCGTCGCTACTATACAATTCAAACAGGACTGTACATAGTCAGTTTCCGAAATCGATAGCGCGTTTCAGTGTGCTGCCATGGTGTCTAATAGTGATGCGATTGTCCGATAGTTAGCAAATATAGCGGGTGAGGCAGATTCGACCCGCCCGTGCGTCAGCCGTGCTTCACCTCGACCTTCGCGCTCTATTTTCCAAAAATAAATATGAAAATTGGTGTTTTTGGATGAAAAAATGTTCAAATGTAGTTATTCATGGACATTGGACATTGACGGTAAATATAAATAATAACCATTGAAGGTTTTAACCACTTTACTTTACTGATCCTGGCGACAGGTAAGGCACTGCCTCGCTTGCCTCTCCTGACCGCACGTACCTGGTGTTTACAAAAGATATCTCAAGATATCTATGAATTTAGAAAACATGGAGCAATGCATTGGCAGACAGTGACCGCCGCGCAGAAGACGCGCCTCCTGAGGATCTCGAGACGTTCTTGTCAAATAACGAAATAAATTCCGAAGACTACGCCGCGGTAAGTTATGTTGATGGTCAAGCAGCTATATAATATTGGAGTACTGGAGGGCGGACTGAAACTGCATGTACCAAATTGATACCGGCCAGAGTAAGAATGCGCGCTGTACATTTCCTTTTTGCGCGCGTAACTATACAGGCGAACAAGAAAGCTGTAGTTTAGAAATTTTGGTGAATTTTACAATGTACAATGTACATAGATGTCCCGGCACAAAAGTTGCGAAACTCCGATCTTGATGGTGAGTTGTGGTTATAGGACAAACGAAACACCGTTGAAATATTTTGAAAATCGCGAATAAGATGGGATGACTCATTTTTAAATCGAGTGTGAGCGCTATAAAACGGCGACAAGAGATATTTTCAATTTACCATTCAAGTCTCGGAGTGCCAAGTTCTGACGCGACATCAAAACGGAAATACTAATGTTTGAACGGACCATATTGCTTTTAAGCCTTTCGCTCAAAAGGATCATGGCATATGACATTTATGTAAATCTTATGATTGCTTTGTTGTCGCCATACCTGTACGCTAGTCACAGAATTTGTGATATTATCTGACAGATAAATATGACTTTAAAATAGATTAAAAGCTATAGAATAGAATTTGCCACAGTGAAAGGACATGAATATTATATTCATATATTGAAATGAGCCTGAATATTTTCGGCCGACACTCGTCAGGGGTAATCGTCAGCAACTCGTAGAGAATTGGAAGGAACATTGTGCATCACCAATCGTATCACAAATTATGACGTCACCAGCATGAAATTTCGAATAAGAGAGCGTTCAATGTACTATTTTTAGATGGTCAACGAACTTTTTTGTTGACACAGCCTTGGTTGGTGATAGTTGTGATAGATTGTGGAGCCTACAATATTCTTGCCAATTCTCTATTAGTTGCTGACGATTAGCCCTGACGAGTGTCAGCCGAAGATATTCGGGTTCATTTCAATATGAATAGTTGAATAAACTATTCAATTGTATATTGAAGCATTCGCAGTTGTTCGCACCATTTCCAAGTAAATGCAGTACATATTATACATACACTTACACACACACATGCCCTATACCTACTTATTGGTCTATACGTACAATATGATAATATGAATCAATCAATTTAGGACATAGAAAGTGATGATTATCACTATGACCCACTGGAGGACAATTTCGAGTATGCTGAAGAGGAAGAAAATCCACCTAGCCTTGATGATGGCGCTGTGTCGGATCTGGAAGAATGCATGTCGTTGGATACCAGTGGTCCGGACGAAATGTTAGCGGCTCGCTCAATTTCTTACAATTGCGTATACGCGAGGAATCGGAGGTCATTACGTACAATATGCTGCGTTTACAGAAAATGTGACGATTGGAAAAGAGGTGAGAACCTTTTGAAATCAGTACAATTTTAACCTTCAGCTATATATAAAGTATATACACGTTGCATAAGTGACCATATGTGAGTGAGGCTATAAACTTTTAAATCAATAAAATGCTATCACTCGGATGATGGCCGCACTAGACAATACCATCATTTCTCCAATCCCGTACAATTGTACATCCCTAAATCTAACCTATCTCCATTCACTAACTAAATCCTATCACCAGCAGCAAAGCAATATAACTTCCATAGGCGACTGTAAATATGAAGCCTCAAGGAGTATATAAGGACACTACTAAGCTGTATAGCTGAACAATATCAAACGTTTCTCGCGTTACACTCTATGCTACATAAGACATATAAAAGTAATGTATATCTTCATCCCTGCATGCAATGTTTCTTTTTTAGATATTCTAAAGAAACGGTGTAGAGTCTGCGCAAATGAAGGACTCTGCGCCGCGATGTGCCCATCTGGGGTTCTGCTTAGCGGGTAGTTCGATCAGATGGATTGTCAGTAGAGAACAATTTCAATAGCTCACGGAATATTTTCTTGGATCGAGCTGAAAACTTCTACTCAGAGAACCTGCTGGCGGTTTCTCATGAGCACCTCGATCCATTCAGGCGCTTATATCTCCATCTGTTTCAGATTAATCGCTATCGAGCTTCAAGGTCACCGACATAAGTCTGTATCAAGGCAATTTAGTCAACCTTTGAAAAATACATAGATATAAAGAGAAATGTTTTTCAAATACATTTTATGTTTTATATAGACAGCGGGATGAACAAAATAAAATAGTCGGACCTAACATTATTCTCGGGTAGGAATTGACATCAATAGGACAGATAAAAATACGTAATCCTACGATGATTGCGATTCTTAACGTCCAACCTAACAATACACAAACACATATAATAACATCGAGAGGAATATTTTTCTAATACATTTTATGTGTTATATAGAAAACGAGATGAACAGAAAAATAGTCGGGTGTTAAATTATTATTATTCTCGGGTATGAATTGTCATCAACAGGGCAGATAAGAATACGTATACCTACGGCGATTGCGATTATTACCGTCCCACCAAATTATAGACATTACACATATATAATAATATCATGAAGTGGGAATAAAGTGCTTGCATGGAACAGTATATGTATGCTCGTTTCAGTATAGGATGTCTAAGTATATCTACTACACCAAACAAAATAAGGTTTGTTATCTGAATGGTCTATCTATGCAGTGATCTTTATTTGCTTCCTGTGCAGTATGCACTGTCCCGCGTCGAGACTTATACGTCGATACGAAGGCTACATTGGACGCCGTCATAGTATTTTATGTGATTTCTTTACAGCTAATTCGAAATGAAAACAATATGCTTGGCTGTGAATCGCTCCCGGTCATGATCGCGCACATTATGTTATTGCTCCAGCATTATTTAAATTCAGACTCGCTGGCACTCGGCAGTATAGTGCGCAACGTGAGCATCCCCCTCAACGGCCTGTATTAGTTCAATTTCCAATTTTAGAATCCCACCGAGGACATATTGTTGCGACTTTGCTTGCTAAAGAATTGTAAATAAATTGGTTGCTATTGATACAATTGCGATTACTTAGAGAGGAATGACCTAGAAAATATATTGATGATTAGATGTTTACCGAGAATTTCAGATTCCAGCGACCAATAGACGCCGCAAAGAGTTTAGTGATTTCGATACGTAGGCAAATAGATAAACTTGACTACACATAGCGTTAGGAGTCTTTCCTTCGTAGTAAAGGATGTCTGGAAATGCATCCGTTTATTCGCCTCGAATATAGTAATACAAAAGTGCTCCATGATGTCACGCCATGAACTTCCTTTGGGCTTTTACAAAAACCGAGTAAATTTAGAGGTTTAGGCTAAAGTAGTCAGAATATGGAGCTTGAATTATTTCACTGTACAAGATGGCAATAGGAGAAATATGCTTTCTATATTCTTTCCCCGTAACATAGCGGGCGGTTCGTTTTGTCAGTCTCCAGGTAACCGGGTCACATTTCGTATCCACGCAATGGCAAATGTCTTTCCATCGCCTTTAAAAGTATTGGCATAAAGACTGATTGGCACAGTGAGACTTGCGGTTATCGACAAAACGATCAAGATATAGATAGTAACACAGTTGGGAGAATTATGAGACGAGAATCGTCGCCAGGAGCATCAAGATTGCTCACCGGCATTTATTGCATCATAATTGTCGTGCTTAGCATCGTCATTTGCAGTACTTATCACATTACTCATGACGTAAGTATAAACCATGACTTGCAATTTATTTACTGATAAGTAGGGCGGTTTTTTTTTACCTAAAAAAATGAATTTTGACCAAATTTTGACCTAACGTATGCAAATTAGGTGTTTTCCCAAAAAATGTCAAAATTGTACCAGTTATCTACATTTCCGGTTGTAACTGGCTGTCCCAACAAAGTAGTTTGGCCTGAAAAAACGTTTTGGGCATAGAAACAGGCAACTTTGTACATCTAAAAAACAATATTTTAACGAAATCTGGCCCTATGAAGAATTCCAATACGTTTTATGGTGGAAATAATTTAAAAAAAATTATAGTACAACGAGAGATACTTTCCTATATTCTTGGGTAAAAAGTGCATCAAGGCCGTTCAACAGCAGCAGTTGTTGGCTGACAACACTCAAGTTGTGCATACACTACTGGTGACACACCATGTTGCTTCATTCTGACAATGTTGTTTATTACAATTTTTCATCATGCGCTTCTCAATATAAGAATGATGCCCCAGTTAGGATATTGCGGTACGTTGACCATAATACCATGTCCACCTATTTGTTTTATTTGACCGTTGATGATTCAGTATGAGCAGACAATTGGACGTTTACAACAGTAGGCCTATAAAGTAGGCTACAAGCTGTAAAATATCAAATGATACGTTCACCGACAGTGCAAAATCTACGATACAAACGAAATAAAGACGTCAAAAAATTTTGATTTTATGAACAATTTTGACAAATTTTGACCTAACGCTACAATTTTGACAAAATTTTGACAAATTTTGACATGTCAAAAAAAAACCGCCCTACTGATAAGTATCCGCAAAGGTATCCCGTGGAGAAGTGTAGGTTTACAAATCAACGACAATATCAAAACAATGCAGATTGTTTCTTTTTCGTGTAAATGGAAATTCAGGTGTGAAATATCTTAAACAGTGTTTCAAAGGTATTTACAGAAGAGAGAGAGAGAGAGAGGGAGTCTTTAATTTCATCCAACCAAAATACATAACAAACAGACGGCAACGACATGATGATACCGAAGAAAAACGCCTACATTGTAGGGATGGTGTGAACCTCTGAAAGGTTCAGGTTCGTGTGAACGCGAACCTTTTGGAAAGGTTCTGTGTGAACGAGAACGTGAACCTTATGACGTGACGTGACGCCATACTGTTAATTCCAGCCCTACATTTCAATGAAATGATATATATTAATGTTCACTATACCTAACGACGACTCGGGCCACATGATGCCACAATGCTGAAGTATATACTGACGTTTTAAACGTCACCAAATGTATCAACTGAAGCAATCAAATGATATACGCCTTAACGGTCTAGGCCAGACCGGACAATGTATTCGGCGTCTGAGCGTTGCTACGTTGACATTGAACAGAGTGTGCTATAGGTTTAGTCCTTAACAAGTTATACAGAAGTAGCCAACACCTCAATCGCACGGATTTGGTTTTTATGATACAATAAAGATAAGAAATCGAGATGGACCCCGTAGGCTGGCTAGATTTTTTACATCAGACATCGATATCAATTTCATTGATGGGTTGAATAAGGATCATTCGCTGACTATACCTACATGTAGCGTATTTCGCCCTAGATGTTGTGCGATTGCGGGTCAAGCTCACAGCAGAGAGTCACTAA
>ATSW01037517.1:0-12542 GCA_000444245.1 Botryllus schlosseri
AGGCTCTGCCGGCCTCTACTGGTCGGAATTCAGCCAAATTTTGTGTGCAGTGTTGTCTTAGGCAACCTAACATTTTAATCAGTGATCACCGGAATCTGAAAAATAATTTTTTTTTGAATAACCCTAACCCACGGCATTGCCACAAAGTGCAATGAAATAGATATGATTGACGAATATCAAATCATCTTTGATATGATGTTGAACTGGCATTATTTTCTCCGTGGGGCATCTAAAGTATACATATTTCAACTTTCCACGTCATTCGTATTGTTGGTATTGTCATAATGAGTGATACTCGAATACACAACTCGAATTCGAAGCACAATATTCTATTCAGAATCGAATCACTCAGGCACTCGATTTTCCCCTGTCCTACTGTTTAGCTACAATTGAAAACGCAACTGTATACTTGCATGTCTTTTACACAGGCATATCGCTGTCACATTTAACCTGCTACGGATTGGAAGAGTTTCTGATTGCATTGGCGTTTTCGAATTCCGCGTTAAATCCAATGTTGTACACATTTGTCGGGAGTAAATTCAAGGAAAGATTTACGAACAGCGTTCGTAACACGGACCGTTTTGTCAGAGGAAATTCTAGCCGAAGGTCGTTGTCCTCGAGGAGAGCGTTTGGCAGCTACGACGTGAGTAGAGTATACTGTTTTAACGTGATATCGGAAGCATATGCGGCCAGAATTGGATAATTATAGATAAATTATAGATTTCTAATTAGATATGGTTAGCATGGTTACCTCATTTAGGAGGATTTCTCCTTCTTTTTGTGGAAATGTCCTCCGTTCATCAAAATGTCCTCCTTCATAACAATTTGTCCTCCTTTTTAGCCTAAAATGCCCCCAAAGACCACGAAAGACGGTAAACTTCGGCCTAAAACGGGTTACACGGGAGTCGGGCCAAAGGGATCACCTATTTTTTAGTCAACACGACAAGATTTCCAGTAAATATAACAGAATCAGATGTTTTCAATTTCGGTAAACTATCTTTTATGATTTGATAAAAGAGTCCTCCTTTCCCGATTCCATAATATTGTAACCCTAAATTAGATTTATTTGAGCCGGCATACTAATTCTAATCTAGTTTGTGAAATTTTAGTTTGCTCTAATTCTAATTCTAATTTAATATGTGAAAAGTTTCTGTGCTCTTTACCTTTTGGTGTTATTTTTTAGTCAGCCAACGTAAAATTCAATGACAGTGTGTATATCTGGAGTCGAGTCGGAAAGACGGTCTTTTTTTAGCCAACTAGCCAATTAACTACAAAGTAGCAATAAATTTACCAATTTTCCCGGATTTTACTCCGGTATTGTAAGTCTGGAAATTCGTAAAAAGTTTCTTCTTTTTAGATTCCTATTATATGGTAACCCTAGACTAAAAAGAAGGTCAAGTTACCGCGCTGGTACCTTAAATCCAACTTTTCGCGGACAGTTTCCATTGGACTGATCAATCTGCGTGAGTTCTAGAAAGAGCCGGTTTTCACGAGTACTTTGGGGCGAATTGACCTTTTTAGTCGTCTCTGCATACTCGCCCAACACTCAAAACAAAAAGAGAGGGCGGATTGCGAAAAAAGAGGACATTTCCGCGTCCTCGGAGGACATTTTTGTTTTATTGAAAAAGAGGACAAATCCTCATATGGCATCCCTAAATTAGAGCGAAACGTCGGTAATCTTAGTTCAATCTGATTTGTGAAATGTTTCTAAACTCGAATTTAAATTCTTATTAATTTCTGGTTTTCCTGAAAATATTACAGGAGAACTGTATGATGCGAAACGAGCTAAGCTTGGTGTAGAGACATTTGCCATTCTCGTACTTATGAGAACGAACTTGATGTTTGATTTTTTAATTTACTAGTTTTTGCAAATTTAGTAATTTTATAATTACAATCTAATTTGGAAACATCTGTGTAGATGTAATCTCTCTTCTTGCATGTATCCAACTAGCCGACTATGATGCAATTGTATAGACCGGTAATTTCGTAACAGACCTCCAGGAACACGACGGCGGTATTTTTTCGCAAAGAATTCGCACGAGCAAGCGTTAGGAGTAACTTCACGGTGAATGAGATGGAGCATTGCAACGACAGGTATCCTATAAATGTATTCTATGACCGAGGAATATTTTCGGTGTGTGTGGCAGGCATTCGTGGCGATAGCTATACAGAAGCAAAGGTTCGTATGGTGCCCACAAGTTAAAAATCCCTTAGCTGGTCGTCATTGCTGCGAATCCTGCGATGTCATCAGACTGCGATAACTCATTCATCATTATGAAATCTTCTCCAATCTTCAATCACTCATATCCAAGCTGCGTTAATTGTATGTAAAATTTGACTTTTGTTCACTATGAAATAAAGCAGAACGATTCCTATAGTATCACAACACGCTGACATCACCCTGTTGAAAATAGGAAATTCGGGAAGACCGAAGTAATTGCTTGCTATGACTGCACTACATAGTTTTGATTCAAAAGCGCACTCCCGCCACTATATTTGATAAATCGGATCGCATCCCAGCATTTCGTAATCTACAATACATAACACTAGATATAGTTGACGAGTCGTGTAGTAGGTCTACTACACGAGCCCAAAACTGATTATCTCGATGTTCTTTTGTTTCCTGTTTTCTTTTGCCCTTTTTATTTTATCTAATTGAAAAGTCGATATATATATATAGGTCTACTATATATCGAATGCGCCAAACAAGTATCGCGTTCTATTTGTTGGATATGAAGGCTATCATTTTACATCAAAATTATACAATTTAGCGTAACCGCGAGAGTATTCATTAAATTTAAACTTTGTTTAGATGCCGCCCTGGAAGATATGTTACTACTCAAAATATGTGATGAAACAGCTGCATGATCTCAAAGGGTGCATCAATAAAGTATTATACGTCAAGGCGATATTGCAACGATCACATCGGCATTAAAACGTACTACGTAGAGACGCCGACTGCTTCTATTTGTTACGGTTCATATTGTATTGTTGAACCGAAGATTGGAATGTTCGGTTCGGTTAATACTTACGATTCGCTGACACTGTGAAATGCGTTTGTTGCTTGCATTCATCTAATTCGCCGAGATAATGCCTCAGCAGCCTGCTCATTGCTATGCTCAATCAGCTGATACTGACAACATGGCAGCTTCGGTGTGTGTATGTGACTATTGTGTACGGCACTCTCGTATTGCAAAAGATTTGGTTGGAATGCAGTATTATATCCAAGTGTTTAAATTGCAAATGAGTGTTACGAATATCTTATAAGTAAATTATTCTTGATATAGCCTAGCTAGCCGCTGTATGATTGCATGAACGCTCTGAATATAAACAACAGGCAATGTGCGAAGTGCGAAAGGTGACAAGAATAATTTGGCTTCAAAATTCAACACCAAGTATCAGGGATTTCTAGTACTTCTAGTTCTAGAAATCCCTGCCAAGTATATTCTGGCTAGAGGTCGACCTATATTGATTTTTGCAGGCCGATACCGATTATCGACACACTCATACTTTTGCAGGCCGATAACCGATAACATAAGCCGATAGGAGTAGAGAACTATTTCCCGAAAATATTATATAAACATTAGGCAAGATGGCGCTTGCATATGCCACAGAAAGATGAACAACAAATAATCAAACTGAAACTAAAAAGAATTGTTCCAGAATTGCCCACATCATTGAAATATACGCTAAACCCCAATTGCAAGACCTGATACAGAATGGCAGATCAGTCCAGTAGAGGTAGATTATAATGAATGCAGAAAGCACAGTTTCTCTGCATGCTCATGCTCACCGTAGTTGAATTTGTCCTCCTGCGAGTGTAAATCTGAGCAATTTCACTGAAAATACGTTCACTCGGAACAGACGAGGATTGCGAGATTAGATAGGCTGCTTCCTTGCTACTTTGGCTACCACACAGTGGTTCCGACAGTGGTCGATATCTCCCACAGTGGATGATTTTGAGAAACAAGGGGGAGAAAATACCGAAGGGCCGATAGGGGTGAAAATATTAGAACGTCATGTGAGATATATTTAATTAACACGGCCAAAATAAATGCACGCGAAGACGGCTTATTCTACATATGACGCGAAAGTCGACTAACAAAACAACAGGTCAACTCAACGGAAAGTAAACCCGGAAACCGGTTTTGCGAGCACATACTCGGGAAAATGACCTTATTTTAGTCAACTCACCAGCGATCAGAGTTAGGTGAGTAAATTTTCCGTATAAATGTCCTCTATTTCGCATCCGGGGGCGATTAGTCGAAAAACTTGGGAACCACTGGTTAGCAGCTTGTATCTTGAACTATATTGCTCTTCCACCATTCAAGTGGGTCGTCTTTTTGCCTATTCAATAACGGTTCTTTGAGGTATATGTATTGTTCGTCGCGACTCGCGAGGTTAGGAATTGTAATTCCAACGTAAGTTGTGGATTACGTATATACTTAACTATAACAATGGCGGACATCTGATCGTGCGTTAGTCCTTGATCTGACAGCTCATGCCACGGCCCGAATTAATATGAATGGTAGAATAGATCATGAGTTTCATCTGGGATATCAGAATGTGCTCGTTTATCTATGGCGCGACACACGAAGAAGGGTATGGTCACGTGCAGGCGCGCACCGTTGACAACGTCGCCGCGCACAGAAAAACGTGTGCTGCGCGCGAGAAAGCCGAAGTGATGACCTTTTTTTAGTCGTTACGCACTGTTGCTTCTCGATCTATAGGTCGTGGGTTCGATCCCCGGCCGGGTCATACCAAAGACTCGAAAATTGGTATCTGCAGCTATCATGCTAGGCCAGGTCTCAAACACGTGGCCCGCGAGATCATTTTGTGCGGCCCGCCTCGGCATTTGGGATTTTGAAGTATTCGACAATTTAACTGCCACATATCTTTTTTTTTAATTTGAGAACATAAAGTTCGCTCTAAAACCATCCAAAAAAAACCGAAACTACTCATAAAACTTAACTATCACATCACTTGCAAATATTATCATACGGTGAAAAATTAATTATCCAACATTATCTGTTAATGATGGTAAAAGATGACCCGTTGATGATTCCTGACCGAAAATTGTGATTTGGACTTGGGTCGAGTCGGGTCAAACGTTACAATCAGAGAAGGACTTGTGACGCGGAACACCGTGACTTGATACAACCGTAGAAACAACCAACTATTAAACTGTTATGGGGAAAAAGTAATATATCAAAATGTTGTAGTTTGCGCTGCGTAGCCTACCGTATTTAGCTATATAAGCAGATCGGTATGGCAACCATTTGCATTCTGTTGCCCCTTAATGTTTCGTTAGTTACATCCAGAGGTGGTCAGTACTTCTACTTTTTCGAAGTACTCAAGTAGTTTTCCTATACTTCTGGTACTTACTCAAGTAGATCGAATATTCGCTACTTCTACTTCTACTTCGTAACATTTTGTGATCTACTTACTTACTTTTCGCTATTTTCAGTTTGTAAAGTAGAAGTAGTGAACCCTTTAATTAGAAAGAGAAACTGGGGAATTCTCGGGTTGTTTTCACGGAGTTCTAAATTTATATGTTAAGAAAGTTCAAGACAAACCCAGAATTTCCGTCGCGCTTCACATCAAGTAGATATAGAGTTACAAATATGTTTTCGCGCAAGTGACTATTATTTAGGTTGCAGGTTGCATTGCACCGCATTGACGGCCATATGACATATTTCATCACAGTAAATACGGCCCATCAATGTTTAAAACTACCGTTTCGCAATCTAGCATTTACCCATCATATCGTAATCTAGCAGCCCATGGCGTGTCGTAATCTGAAAAAGTGGGCTCTGACTTTTTGAGCGTTAGGTCTGTTTTAGCAGACCACCGTTAAAACTGCTGTCTCGACAAAAGACATAAAATACAATTTCCGCTTTTCTGGTGAAGTATTGGTATTTCTCGTTTAATTCGCAGTATCTTTATTTAAATTTCTAATTAGTTTCAGTTCTTTTGTCTGGACAACATATATGTTTAAGTTGAAAAGCAAGTGTAGCATCGCCGTCTATTTTCCTAAAATACAATTACACTATATGGCATTTTTACGTCACGCCATATTTGTTATCATCGTATACGAATCGCGCAAAGTGTTAACATCGTATCCATACAACTTTTCCGTATTGCTCTTCGACTAAACTAAAGGCCGTAATATGCGTGAGGGAACATGCCATGACATTTTCTAAAACGGGTTGTTCGAGATTAGTATCTCATTTCCATAGCAAAACTATCATTTTCACCTCTTGATGCGGCCGAGTGCTCATGCTGTCGGAAATTTATACCTTCTGGGATGCATCAATATGCATTGTACATGAAGCTCTATGCACCTTCCGCATAGCTCAATTTGAAGCTTATGAAAGTCCATGCGAACGCATTATGACCGTTTTCAAAACTACTTACTTACTTGAGTAGATTTAAAGCCAGGAAAATCTATTTATACTTCAAGTAGTTTTAGGTTGCTTAAGAAAGAAGTACTTCTACTCGTACTTGAGTAGATTTTTGCGTCGCTACTTCTACTTCTACTTGAGTAGCTTTCTTGACTACTTTGTCCACCTCTGCTACATCCTGTGTCATCTTTGGTCTCTTTATCCATGTTATTATTGCCAATTAAAGGTGGCAAGTAAAGTAGTGGTATGCGCTCCACATCAGCTGTAAGACCAATGCGTTTTTCGGAGATTGGACATTTCTATGACACTATCATTATATTTTAGTTGTTATTGATCTGTTCTAATATTCGAAGGTAAATCTAACGCTGATTTAATTTGACTTTGGCAATGACATGATCAGTAGCCTAGTTATTATAGGGATATGCCTATGCCCGAAACCCTGATTAGGCTGCAGCCTACTGCTCCAACGCTCTGATATCAGATCAATCTTAGTCAAATTCCAAAATATTCTGCCTATAATTGTAACACGTCAAATGTCCCTAGAAGCTGCAAAATTATAACGCGACAGCTTTTGCGATGTCATGATGAATTTGTACTCTCTGATGGTGTCTATTAGGGATGGTGTGAACCTCTGAAAGGTTCAGGTTCGTGTGTACGCGAACCTTTTTGAAACATATTGCTGATTCCAACCCTACATTTCAGTGAAGTGATAGCCTATATTAATGTACACGATACCTAGCGACGACTAGGGCCACATAATGCCACAATGATGAAGTACATATTAACATTTTAAAAGTCGCCAAATGTATCAACTAGGGCAATCATATGATATAATAATCTCATAAAATTAATATCTTCCGTCGTTTTGCCAACAATTTGTACGAGGACTTGCAAGGGAATATAAGCTTACGGTCTAGGCCAGACCAGACAATGTATTCGGCATTTGAGTATTGCTACATTGATATTGTGCAGATTGTAAAACGGGTTTCTCCAGACTTGCTACCGATAATAACCCATTGACAAAGTTAGACAGTAGTAGTCAACACCCCAATCGCACGGATTTGGTTTTCATTATACAATAAACGTATGAAATCAAGATTGACCCCGTACGCCTGCTATATTTTTTTTTACATCAAATAACGATATGAATTTCATCGATTGGTTGAATAAGCATCATTCGCTAACTACCTACATGTAGTGTATTTCGCTCTTGATGTTGTGTGATTGATTGCGGGTCAAGCTCACTGCAGAGAGTCACTACATATTCGAGCAAATTTGTAACAAAGCAAGCAAAATTTTGGTCATTGTCAAGGTGCACAGTGCAAAACCTATCAAGGGTCGTTTGTGAACGTGAACCTCTAAATTTCCGAGGTTCACACAAAGAACTTGAACGGGAACCTCACGTTCACACCATCCCCAGTGTTATTATAATAGTAAATCACATTCTCACGATGTGTGTGGAATTCCAGTCTGCAAGGTCCCGTCAAATAAGACCTATAGTTGGAAATACATTGAATACCTGCTGTGGCCCGCGGCTCCATCAAAAACTAGGCGCTAGCGGCTAGGCTCTCAGCAACCACGGATATCATGGAGAAAAAACGGGGGTGCAGACTAGGTTACCTTACCGTCGTATCGCATCTCCGTCGCCAAAGCATATCGATGGTGCAGGCGAAAAAGAATATCATATCTCTTTTTCTGCACCAAAGACACTCATCCGTATATCCTGTACAGCAGAAACAGTAGCCCTGAATCCGGATCACCTGGCATTAGAAATCCGGGCTTGGATAATCCGGCACGTCATCCTGGTCACCAGAACGGGTAAGCGGCGGAGGGCGCTGCAGGCGTAAATATAAAAGCTATCTCAAAAGCGCGATAAGGATAGCCCATAGCCGGCTATCATATAGATTCGACAATGATATCCGTAGCTGTTTGTCGATGTCTTAGCAATTTCAGAGTTGTAGCCACGTGCCGAAGATACTCATCAAATCTAGACTGCGAAAACGCGGTGTATCATTTTCATCATCCGGAGATACAGCAAAATGCGACTCGAGATATGCTTGTGGTCGACAATTTCATTTCAGAAGAGGAAGAAAACCACCTTCTAAGTGACATTGAACCGAAATGGCGGAGATTACGTTACCAATTCGATCACTGGGATAACGCAATCCAAGGGTACAGAGAGAAGGAAATAAGCACCTGGTCCAACGAAAGTTCGTTGATTTTGAGACGTTTACGCCAGACGGCATTTTCAGAATTAGACACACAACGCAGCCTTGTACATGTTCTTGATTTAGCAGATAATGGTTACATCAAGCCACACATAGACTCAACACGATTTTGCGGCAGAGTTATCGCAGGTTTAAGTCTGCTGTCACCGAGTGTAATGCGTCTTACGGATAATGCTGATAAATCAAAGTATTTTGATGTTCTTCTAAACCGTAGGTCTTTGTATATTATGAAAGACGGGGTACGGTATAATTATACCCACGAGATATTACCCAACGAATCCTCATACTTTAAAGGTGATTTTATTTTAAAGAAGCGTAGAATTTCAGTTATATGTCGTAGCGAGCCTGACAGTGTTGAGTCACAGCCTCCTGGTGATCTACTCAACGCACATTTGAGTAACTAAGATTTGTTGTATATTTTCTTGAGTATATACGTATAAATTATTTATTATTGCTTTAAACATATAGGCTTTTCAATGCAAACAATATTGGGAAGATCGGTCATTCTTTCTTTCGGCTGGACACAATGTCCCGAGTAATTGAACCTGAATCTATTATTAGTTCTAATGAGTAGGTTAGTGAGAAATGATTTTTTGAATGCTGAAATTTTACGCTCCTTCCAAATAGGAGTTAATTTATCAAGGAGAATTATATAGTTTTGTTTCTATTTCACACAATGGAAGCCTCGAAACCTCCATTGGTCGTAACTCAGCGTACGAACATGTAGTGCAAAGCTATGTTTGTGTATATGTCATATCTGTGAAGTCGTGACCAACTGCAGCATTGTCACATGTTGCAATGAAATACTGAAATAGGTATGGTCGAAAAAGTACCAAACTTTCTTCAGTGTGATGTAGAACTGGTATTATATTATTTGTTGTTGCATAAAAGTTACATATTTTAACTTTTAGCACCATTCATAGTGTTATTTGCCATCAAAATCAGGGATACGCGACTCAGGTACTCGTTTATGCCCGGCAATAGTCATTAGCCTATTGCTGCATCTAACCCTACCTGACTATGGAAGTCTTATCCGTTCAACTTAATTGATCGGCTCACCGGCCCGTCTTGTGTTCAGATCTCGTGTGTTGTATGTAGATCATGCTGTAATTTTCCATTGGGCAATATTTATTTTTATTATAGTCTTGAATAATGTTGTTGGTGTTTTACAATTTTTGACTTGGTAATTGTTCAATTACTCACTCCTGGCGCTTGATAACAGTCAGGTTGACACTCACAATTGCTAACTTTAATCCTAAGCTATAGGACTTGAGTTGAGGAATTCTTGTGACTACCAGCAAATGACAACGTAATCAACTACTCTGATTCATAGGAACTCCCTCTAATCATCATGGAACTTTATGTAGGTACTAAATTCTGGAAACTGTGCATAAAACGTAGCATGAAAGTACATTTTGCTAAATTGTTGAAATTTTTACGTAGGCCTACAAGTGTAGGGTGTAGATTCAGATTTGAAGTGACTTTGTGGGACAGAACTTTGATGTTTATTATGATAGTGTATTCATTCAGTAAATACATTAAAACCAGAAGCTTTGTGTGTTTTAAGCAGAGGTGGTCAGTAACGAAGTACTTCTACTTTTTCGAAGTACTCAAGTAGTTATCCTCTACTTCTGGTACTTACTCAAGTAGATCGGATTTTCGCTACTTCTACTTCTACTTTGTAATATTTTGTGATCTACTTACTTACTTTTCGCTATTTTCAGTTTGTCAAGTAGAAGTAGTTCAATCTTTCAATCAGGAAGATAGCCTGAGGAATTTCGGGGCTGTTTTCACGGAGTATCAACATTTAATTTTCATAAAAATTGAGTAAAGCCCAGAATTTTCGTCGCGCTTAGCGCGCAGTGGAAACGGAGTTACCAGTATGATTTCTCGGAAGTATCGATTATTTTTAATTTAGGTAGCAGGTTGGCGTGGTTGCGTTCACACATGTATATCTAGAATTAGATATATAGATATCCCTGCGTTCACACCACATTGTCCCCCTTCGCCCATATGAAATAATTCATCACAGTATATATGGATCATCAAAACGTTTGAATCTGATGTTTCGCAATCTAACATTTACTTGTCATATCGTAATCTAGCATGTCCATGGCGCGTCCTAGTCTGGCAAAGTGGACTCTGACATTTTTCTTAGTTTTAGAGCTGTTTTAGCATACCACCTTTGAAAATTTCTGGACTAAAGGCATGAAAAACGTTTTCCGCTTTTAGAAGTAGTATTTATGTTTCATTTTCAATTCCCAGTATCATATGCTTTGAGTTATAATTAAAATTAGTTCATTTGTCTGGATAACATGCTGAAGTATAAAAGCAAGTGTAGTAATGCCTTTAATTTCCGGAAATATAGCTACACAATATCGCATTTTTACGGTCCACCATATTTTTTATTAACGTTTACTAATCGTGCAAAGTGTTTACACCGTATCCTATACAACTTTTCCGTATTGCTCTTCGACTAAACTACGGACCTTATAATATGGGGGAAGGCGCCATACCATGCTATTTTCTAAAACGTGCTGTTCGAGAAAACAGAAGATAAGTATCGCATTTCCATATCAATCCTATCATTTTCTTCCCATGATGTGGACGATTGGATACCTGCTGGTATGCATCAATATGAATCATGCTCGTCACCTTTCGCATAGCTCAATTTGCACATTTTTACAATCCATGTGAACGAATGAGGATCGTTTTCACAACTACTTACTTACTTGAGTACTTTTAAAGTCAGTAAATTCTACTTCTACTTCAAGTAGTTTTAGGGTGCTTATGGAAGAAGTACTTCTACTCGTACTTGAGTAGATTTTTCCGTCGCTACTTCTACTTCTACTTGAGTAGCTTTCTTGACTACTTTGACCACCTCTGGTTTTAAGGTACTGATATTTGAGTAATGAGTATATCATTAAAATGTAGATTCAGATAACTTGCTGCGAAAGTTCATTATTTTCTACCTGCCTGCATGACGCGTCTGATATCTATCAATGTTTTTAGCAGGTTAGCCTATCATTGCTAATTTTTGACACACTGTGATGTCCCCAAAAGGATTACCCGACCGATGGTTGGATTATAAAGCAATGGGCGAATTGATTCGTGATACGCGATTCATATGCATGAAAGTTCCGCTGAAGCCATCTTTGCTACAGTCGGTACCGGACGACTGTAAATTCAGCTGCGAAAATGCAATCGATATGATGTCGATGAAAGGACGAAAAATCGGACTCGTTATTGATTTAACGTTCACCAAAAGATACTACGACCCGACATCTTTCAAAAACGAGAATATATTGTATAAAAAGATTTTCATGCCTGGCAGAGTGATACCTAAAAGGGCGCTGATGCATGATTTTTATGACGCTATTGACAGCTTTGAAGAAAACAATCGGCATAATGATGATGTCATATTGGTGCATTGTACACACGGGTTGAACAGAACTGGATACATGGTGTGCAAGTGAGTTACTATACATTCAGCGGTTCTGGTCATACGGTTATGGCCCTTATTGTATCGTCAAATAATGATAATTGAAAGTGAATAACATCATCAGTTAGCCGATCATATCGAGTCTATATCACTCTATAGAAGAAATATCAGCATCGACTTTGAGAGGTTAAAATATATCGCTCATTTTCATGAAGTCATAGCATGGCAGTAGGGAGTCTAAGATCTATAATCTGCAACTACTAGACTGGGAATATTGATATAATTCTTATGGCTTACAAGTATCCAGATGCAGCCTTTCTGGTTTATTTTGTGTCCCAAGCGTAGCAGTGGCTTGAATGCTGTTGAAGTAAACGCTGTGAAGTTTGCAAACGTTCTCTAAGCTAGAAAGTAAATTTATACTCAATTACAAGTAGAATTCGTGACTTTCAAGACATGGTGGAAGTAGAC
>ATSW01037566.1:0-10475 GCA_000444245.1 Botryllus schlosseri
AAACGCCATTGCTCATAATTATTACGTCGAAACTTTGCTCGTTATTGCGTAATAAGTATCCACAATAGTAAATTGATATTCGTTGTACATTGTAGTGTTGTTTGTTTGTTTATTGAACAGTATTTGGCACTTATCGCCTATTTGGTCATCTGTGCCCAGAGCATGAATGTAGTCACTTTTTCACTTTTGTACGATTCGCGGACGACTTCCAGTCTCGCACGCATTCACCATCTTTCACTCTCTCTTCCGTGCGCCCACTTCAGTATCTGTTACTGTCGATTATTGAAAGCGTTCGTTCTCTTTATCAGTCTGGGCTTTTCGTACGACACCGCTCAAGCAGTGAGGTCAGCGATGAGGAGTCCAGATAAACCTCCGCACACATAGAAACATGGCAGAGCCGAGACTCGAACCAGCAATCATTGGTGTCGTGGCTGCAGTGTTTAACCAACTGCGCCACTCGCTTCCCACACATAGTAGTGTAATTGTGAGAACATCCGCGTTGCTGGTTGCTGTATATCAGATTATAAATACACTCCAGACGCCACTACCTCGCAGCAGCATAATAATCACCACTGTACTTATGGTTTCAAATAGTAACTTATTTATTGATGTTTGGTTATGCTTAGTTAAACGCAGTTTGGCCGTTGTTGCTTGGCGAGCAGGAGGCCTATGTAGCACGTACGTACACCGGACAAAGATTTTAAATTTTGTACTTGTCAAATAAAACATTTCGGTTTCCACAACTAAGCATTAAAAATCAACAGCTGCAGTATCTGCATTAAACGGAAGGAAGAATTATATGTTCACTTTATCTGATTCTCATATGACTCTACTTGAAACGGGCGCAAATCGTTATCTCGCAATTCTTAACTCAACATTTGGAACTGCCGCTATAGCCATCCGCTTACACCATGATAGCGTGGGTTGTGGCTAGAATCAGAACCAAAACAGCAATTCGTCCCCGACTCCGAACGTTGGTCTTGGGCCCACGTAGGACGGTCAATTTTCATTACATCACTATTCATCTTTAATCCTCTCTCACACCCCTTTGGTCAGATTGACCTGTAGAGCTAGGGGCGCATAATTCATTAATATACCATATGTTATGTTGTTATAATTACTTCATTGTATGTTGTTAATTCGTGACCTCCGGTCTGTAATATAATCAAAAAGATATTGGAGTCGGCCAAACGTAGCAGATTAAAAGAAGAAATTTCGTGAGACACACACACACACACAAATTGTCATGTCTTTATTCCTCTATGGGTATTATATTGTAATAATCGGCACGACACAGTGGAGCTTATCGCCTTGCTACGCCTTGCGCTTCACGACATCAATTGGAGTCGCCCAAACGTGGCAGATTAAAAGAAGAGCTTTCGTGAGACACACACACACACACAAATTATCATGTCTTTATTCCTCTTTGGGTATTGTATTGTATTAATCGGCATTACTCAGTGGAGCTTATCGCCTTTCTAGGCCCTGTGCTCCACGACATCAATTTCATTAAGTCCATTTGTCTTGTTGGGAACGTCTTTTTCATTCTCTCTCGCAGTCATCTTCATTGTCTCTCGCTCCCATGCGTCGGGTCTCTGCTGCCGACTTATAGCACTTTCAGTCTGCGCCTTTCAATGCACTACCGCAGTAGTGAGGTCGGCGATGAGGAGCCCAGATAAACCTCCGACACTAAGGCGTTGGTCAGAACCGGGATTCGAACGAGCATCCATTGGTGTCGTGACTATACAGCGTCTAACCAACTCGCTTCCCTTCCTCTGTGGGTGCCCGGGTTGCATTTGTATTGTTAATTAAATCTCTCGGAAATACTCTATAATTTATGTTGGTTTAAGAAATACTTTCGATTCCCCTGCGAGCTCGCTCCCCAGCCTATTGGGGAGGTTGGGATGCGGTTGTTACGGACCTGGCAAGAATGAAAATCGTTGGGTGCGATAAATTGTCCCCTATAAAGTTGGGCAATTGGTACATTCTGACGTAACAAGCAAATGACGCATCATTTATAAAGAAAGTTGTTATCTCATTAGGCCTTTTCAGCGCAAGAAGCAAAATAAATGTAATCGTGAGTAATCGTGATTACTTTTCCAATGTAATCGTAATCGTAATCGACTACTTCCTGATTTTGCTGTAATCGTAATCGTAATCGTAATCCCTACATTCAGAAGTAATCGTAACCACAATCGATTACATTCATGAAGTAATCACCCCATGTCTGGTAAGTAAGTTATACTATACCAAGGGGGCCGCCCGAATTATTATTTACGGGCCTTACATTTTCCAAGACATTTCATTTTGAAGGTAAATCTGAAAGTAAATCTGATTACGCGGGTAGAGAGAGACAATAACAAAATACAATTTCTAATATTATTGACGGATTCAATCATGAATTATAGAAAATTTTACACCTCGCGCGATCTTCGACGCTATAAACCAGTGGTCGAGAACCTTTTTGGGCCGAAGAGCCATATTGACCCAATATTTTCAATTTTCAATCCTTAAGAGCCATAAATGTCAATCAACTATTACGTCACAATTAAAATTTCGTGACGTAGGCTATTGGCTGCACTAATACATGGAATACGTAGTGTGCGACATATTTTCTTGGCTCACATGCGTAGGTGGAGCCAAACATGGTCACTATAGCAGAGTCATATCTTATACCCAAAAGAGCCATATATGGCTCGCGAGCCATAGGTTTCCGACCACTTCTATAACCTATCCCACCAACGTGTATAACAAATTTCGCTGTTTAGTTGATGACCCCATGGGGGTCAAGACCAACGTTTAGGGGGTATGACGAAGTGCTGTTTAGGCCCTGCATATACTCATGTTAAATTGACTACTGGGAACTTTACGCTGCGGAGGGCGCTTGTGGTGTTCTGCGCCATCACTGATTTCTAGAGATATACCCTACCTCTTGCGCATAAAGTTTTCGATTGTAACAGCCGTCGCGCGAGCGCTAAAAACCTTTACATTCTCCCCGCATATTGACGAACGCCAAAACAAGCTATAATTTTAGGAATATGTTGGAAGCCGCATAAATATTGTTTAACGGCTGCATGCGACCGTATACGTCTGCAGATGTTGGCCTGTTGAAATAAGGATGGACAATGCTGCAACGTTTTTGAAATGCTAAATACAAATCAGGGCTCGAGGATCCGGACCACTATATCTAGCACAGTGGTTCTCAAACTCGACCCCTCGAGACACCCTGGCTACTCTCATGTAATGATGTAGGCCTACTGTATACCGCGCTATTTATAAGCAGCTCACGAAAAATACAAATTCAATATTTCGCGGTGGTTCCCTCAGGAGTCATTATAGACGGATATTGCAAGCGGGACAGATGTCATTTCCATCTTTTTCTACTCCAAAAGGAATCAAAAAGTACATTACCAACGTTTAAGTTATGCGCACAAACATTTGCTTATGATACAACAGAAGGAATGAACTTACAAGGTTGATATGAGCATGGAGTACGATATTGCACGCCCGGTCAACATCTTGATGTTCTGAAGCATACAATTATCTTCGGATCTGGTACACCCCTCTACTGTAGGACTCTTCAAAACTGATTTTTTTTCTAAAATCGTACTGGCTACTTGATAAAATTGTTAAGCCTACGCATCAAATTTGGTTCAATTCCAACCAGTAGCCGCATTGCTACAGGAGAAGAAAGTTTCTATTTACTATATAAAAATAAATACCAAAAAATTTGAAAATTTTCTAATCACCCCATGAAAGTGTTAGGTTGTGAATAAAAACGATGTTCATCAAATTTGGTTGAATTTCAACCAGTGGCAGCGGAGTTATTGCCGTCGATTATTTTGGATTACGAATAAAATAGTAAGGACGGTGACCAATTCTTTAAATATTTATTACAGTGTAAATACGTAAATACTATTTTATTCAAATCGACCAACGGCAATAACTCTGTTTCCACTGGTTGGGATTGAACCAAATTTGGTGAACATCGTATCATGAATGAAACATGAATAGCTTGAGATTGTTGATAATTTCGTCGCTACGGTTATCAAAGAACGCCTCTCTCCCGAATCAATTACATGTTTAACAGTAATTGTAATTGTAATAATTTACATGTATAATGTATTTGTAATTAAACTAAATTATTGCAATTGATCCAACTCCGATTAGTACCGTAGTACTAGACCTGGTCGCAGCCTGATATCTTATAAGCTCGAAACTCGACTATCCAGCAACACGATTGTTGATTTCTGCCATCCTTATCTATTAACGAACCCGTAGCTCAGACGAATCATGTATTAAAAATATCTCAAGAACATGCTTTTGAATAAGAGATATCAGTCGCTTACCAAAACATCTAAAACTAACGACCCCGCTGCAATGTCGAAACGATCATATTTTATGACTGTTCTCACATTAAATATATTCAATAATATTTACTGTATTTCCATACCTTACGGTACGGATGTGATGATCCTTTACCCCATTATGCAGCAGTAACTGCTTCAATTTATCCATTGCGCCTAGTCTTTTCATGTACTCTCTCCCTGATCAAAGTCACTCAACTATCACAAGTCGTCCGACTAATAAGCACAACGTTACGAGAGTACTGGAGCGCAAAATGTTGCACAAAAGTCCGTCGACGCGAACGTGCCGTAATGTAAATCATTGTTTGTCAACTCTATATTTCAACTTTTTGGTTAACTCTCGAGAATTAGTTGATTGTGTGTGATTTCAAGGGGTATAGTATGCATTTCAACGAAAATGAAACGAAATATATCCGGAGTATAGTATGTATTTCAACGACTTTCAAGCGAAATATATATAAATGGATGACCGTGAAACGAAACATACCGTATTTATATGCTGCAATATAAATTTCGGCTTAAAGCGAAACTATTGCTAGCCGAGATACAGGATTATTGCATGTCATGACCTTCCAGTTATAGATCTACCAAAGTCTTACGAATGCGATTCATGCTTTATTGCCCAATGGAACTCAACCTCTCACAGACTGGAGAAACGGCGGGTAGCAGACAACTACCAAACTGCGCTCCTAGATTTCCGAGCAGCTTCCACGCTCGGGTAACAGCATCCCCTCTCTCTCAAAGGATACTGAACAATCAAAACCAAAGTTTGTGGTCTTGACGATCACGCATATGTCTACTGCCATAAAGGAAAGCTTGAATGACGATTACAATATTACATTTGAGTTGCATACATTTTTCGTAATTATATTTGGCGTTAATTTTAGATTGTGAGAGTTTACTGGTCAGCAAGATCAAAAAGGTTGAGAAGAACTGATATAGATTATAGATTGAATATCCACCTACAAAATGCAGCTATGGATACCAATAAAAATTGATATTTGTCCGACAATCCTTGAAAATCTATACAAAATACAGCCTTGGTTCACGGTGATGCTGTAGGCCCCGCCGGAACCTCATTTTTAGATTTTTTTCGCGAAACAATCGATAGTAGAACACCGGTAAATATATTTCCGGGCAATCATTCAGTTCATGAATTTAAGGCAAAGGTTGACAGTCAACATAGTAATGCTCTATAGTTTTATTGACAATGCTGCAACCAGACACCACTAAGGAAACATGCAAGCCAGTTATCGAGTGAACTATAAATTTTCTCTATGACAGTTGTCTGAAGCTCGGCTGTTCGTCATCGTCGCATTCGTGTATAACACTTTCTGATGGCTAAGTTACGACGATTGTAGTCTGTCAGTTATATGATTCATCGCATAAATTTACTGTGCTGCAGATACAAGCATGTTGGAATATGACATACTAATTCGCGAGTATGAAGTCGAGGATTATGACCGTGTCAGGGATATGATCACAAGTGGTTTACGTGAAGCAGAAGCACGGATTGTGAAGGCTCAGGTGATCAATAAAGCGGATGTATGGGTAAATATTATTTTAAAATGGAAACAAGAGAATGTTAACTGAGAAGACTTACTGTGGATCTCTCTACATTCCCAGGCAATTTTGCTCGGACTTGTAGCAGTGGTTAGGTTCATATTTTCCATAGACCTGATGATTTTGGCGGCGGTTTCGTTTCTGACGGTCTTCATTTATTATGTATCAGGTAACTACGATAGCTTCAGAATGAATTAACATTCGTAAACAAGGATAGTGAGCTGTACCAAGGTATTGGTAATATATTTGCCGCATTTGTAAACTCTGCATTGCTAACTATGACGTAGGCAGAGGTGGTCAAAGTAGTTAAGAAAGCTACTCAAGTAGAAGTAGAAGTAGCGAATTCGATTGTGACGCCATTGTTGATTGACATTGATGCTGAAATAGGTAGGGTGAATATATCTACATTGACGAAGTATTTGTACTATTAATGTTGAACCGACTATTTTACTCCAACCATCCCATATCAATATACGTCGGCTATATCGGGTGATAATTGTCCGCAGGATAATTCAACATGTTTTGGAAAGTATTTACGCTATTATGACGTAATTTTGCAATTTAAAAAAATGAAGGCCTTTGTTTAAGACACTGTTTAAAACATGTTTGTGTGTTTCAAATGCAAGCCTAGTTGCCGCAATCGGTCGTTTCTACCTCCTCTTATCTGTTCATTACATCACATTGTGCCTTGTAAATCTCATTGTACATTTCGTGGATGAACGAATGGAAATATAAAAGACTTTGGTTAATAAGGTTATCGAATTTTCTTTCAACAGGACTGCTCTACATGAATTTTTATCGTTTACCAATGGAGCTGGAAGATATTAATTTGGGTTGTCTTATCCACCGGTATGAGAAATTTTGGG
Organism: Botryllus schlosseri; assembly: GCA_000444245.1. NCBI lineage: Eukaryota > Metazoa > Chordata > Ascidiacea > Stolidobranchia > Styelidae > Botryllus > Botryllus schlosseri. The sequence goes on from ATSW01037566.1 coordinate 6,797, forward strand.
TGGCTGAAGTTGGATCGCCTGCAAAACGTGAAGTTGTTGTGTCGGTTGCGCTTCGGAGGGCGGATGATAGCAACGAATATAAGTTAGAACTGAAGGTAAAAGTGTCTGCCAAATTCATATATGTCTGCTGCGTTGCTACAAACTAACCCGTACCATTCACACTTCAAAGGTTTTATTGCTAATAATAACAAAAGTTGATTTGGCGCTCTATGGTCAAATGGTGTTTAAAAACACTTTGTTTCGAAACACGTTTGAACAGTGTATTGCAACATGCTTTAAAATTAAACAGTGTTTTGAACACGTGCCTTTTTAAAAAAATTGTTTTCTCTTTAAGTTGTAAAACTATGCGACAATTATGTGAATAATTGCCAAAACATGATGTATGAGCCAACGGACAATTGCCACCGACGTATCTCGATATGTGATGGATAGAACCCTCAAAAATAGTTAGTTCAACAGCAATAGTGTGGAGATATTTCGTCGAAGAGGCCATATAATTACCCTATATTTCCTATTGTCAATTTCAATTCTCTATGACGTCACAATTGAATATTTGTTCCGTCATGGCCTAAAACAGGGGTTCTCAACCGGGGGTCCACGAGACCTCTAAATTTGCGAAATGATTGATAACCTAATTTGAAATTTTTAAATCGGGGAAATCACGAGGAAGCTGTTAAAGTCTACCCAATTTCTACATATATAGTAAAATGTTGTTTTCAGGACAAGACACTAGCTTACAGTTGATATTTGCACTAGACCGATGACTGTTACACGATAATTGAGATGGATTTGCACTAAAACTTTAGGGGCTCCACGGGGTCCGTGACGGCCCCAAAGGAGTCCGCGAAGGCAAAAAGGACGAGAACCAATAGTATAGGAAAATGTTTTAAACATGTTTGTTTTAAATAGATTCTTGTTTTAAATGCATCCTTAAGCACTAGTAGTGAAATTGTGATTGATGTGGTGGTACTGCGTAGTGGGGTGCACTGAAGAGGTTGAGCTGCGAAATCGGAAACCTCATCCTTCTGTAATGTCAATACTACAACCGATCCGTAGTAGCAATTAGTATTACACTGTTACGTTTCGAGCGAAATCTGACATTTTCAAGGTAAACCGTCGCATTTCTGAATTGTTATCCGAAAGATTGCAGCAGAAGTCACACTGATTTACGATAAATATTGATTGTTTTGTTTTGGTTTTGTGTAAAATTATATTTTAATAGTGATGTTATTTCCAACACTTGGTTGATGCACGGCTCCTTTTGTATGTCCTCCTTTTTTAAAGTGCCCTCGGAGGACGCTCAAATCTCCTCTTTTGTTTGAGAATTTGTCATCATTTATGAGGATTTTGATTAAACATTGGATAAAATTCGGCTCAATTATTGCATATTAGTACTCACGTAGCTAACGCGTTTGACGGCACCCTCGCACAAAACCCGTGTTATATCAAGCATTGACTGGTGCACCTGAATGTCGACATTTCAACAAAATTTGCAGCACCTAATATTTGTTTATTGAAGTCTGTTGAGAACTGATTTGTGATAAGCAGCGAGCAGGTCTTCATGTGCATGCGGTAGTATATGAATAATCCCGCGTTGAAATACATATTTTCGTCTGGCGCGGAATACCTGATGGCGAAGACAGAAAAACTGTATGGTTATATTACAAAGACATAGGCTACATAGCCAGGGACACGGTCTAATATAAACAATCCCACTTAGCGGCATGTATTCCATTGGTAATTCACTGCTTTCAAGTGTGTAATAAAATTGCACCCCGCACGATATAGTTAGTCGCAGTGTAGTCAGTCCAACTAAACTTTTGTCTTGGGAGGCCAACGTAGTTTTTGATTCACATTTCGCCCGCTGGGATAAATAATTGCCTTCCCTTCGTTAAGAGCAGGGTTGTGGAGTCGGAGTCGGAGTCGGTGGAGTCGGAGTCGGGGTAATTTTCGCTTGATGGAGTCGGAGTCGGAGTCGTGAAAACTGTAATAGCTGGAGTCGGAGTCGGAGTCGGAGTCGGTGGGAAAATACTGACTGGAGTCGGAGTCGGAGTTTGTGAGAATGACTATGATTTCGACTCCGACTCCGACTCCAACTTCTCTATCATGAAAACATTTGCTTTCAAAGAATTTTCAATATAATTTTTATGTACCACCAATCACTGTTATTATTAACCATACAGATCAGGTGCGGCCAACCCGTGGCACGCAGGCCAAATTTGGCACACGAGAAGGTTAGGTGTGGCCTGCCAGGTAATTCTAGAAATTATTTATGACATCAGGTACAATTGCAAGGCCAACGAAAATTTGGTTAGCATGACCGAGAAATTTGATGATGACTAAAACAACAGTTCTGAGGCATTGACGTATCCAGGGGTCTGCCACATTTATACCAGATCTTCGTATATGACCATGAAGTAGAATATTTCATAGCAGATTTATTTGACTTGAAATTCTTCTCGGAACTTCGCATGATTCATTGTCACTAGATTTCTTGCATTCAGTATTTTAGCCCCCTTTTGAAAATTATAAATACATATTCTTCACAGAATTGAGTCCAACTATATTCGCAATTAGGAGATACGGCTTCGCTTGTGCACTCGCAGCGAGATCGTCGACAAAACATTTGCAAAAAATGATAGAGGCATGTTCACTGATACCGTCGATTTTACTATGTCTAAACTTCGAATAATCCTGTCCTTGCTAAATGAGCTCAGTGGTATACAGATGCGACCCCCAATGTATGTTAGCGACATGTTTATTGATATAGCTATAGCCTAATTCAGTCGTTATCTTGCAAAAAAATTTCGCGCTTCGCGCGACCAGGGCCTGATTGCGCACTGCACAGTTGGATGACATAATGTTATCAATTTTAGAGCGTAGTAATATAAGTCTTGTTTGCAATGTTTCATAATTCGGTTCGCTCCCATCGACGACTAAAAAAAGGTTATCAACATTCCCGTTGCCCGCGCAATGGTTCGTAAATCTATGGTGTCCCTTTCGCCGAAAAAGTTACCCACCCCTGATATAGATAAAAGACATTACTTGCAAATTACAACTCAGTTGCAGAGGGGAAGAAAATCGCAAGATGCGTTTTCGCGATGCAGTCAAAATTGATGCATTTTTTGGAATTATAACATGATACTGTGACAGAGAAAATGCATCGGCTGGTTTTGTAAAATTGTAAAAATAAGTAAATATGACCAAACGATGCTTCCCATTTGACAAAATTAAAAATATTTGTAGTGTAGCTTAGCTGTTTGGGTCGAACAAATGATTAAGAAAGACTGCAAGTCCCAATCCTTGAATACTTGATTAAGTACATGTAGAATAGACATAGGCTATGGTCTTTGACTACTTAACTAAATTCCATTTATGACCAATGTCTATTACTAGTAGTAAGAGTGTTTGCGCTTGTAATCAGGATAGTGTGTAATGACAAAATTAGTAAGTTCAATTTCTTTATCAGTTGCTGAGTCATACACAAGACCTACACTTGGATTTTTTATCTACATTTTTATTATACAGGATTGTATATCTGCCATATTTGAATGATTCATACATTTCAGGATATTAGAGAGTCCATGTTATAAAAACTTGAATAAGGAAGGATATTTAGCAAATCTTTCTTTCATGTTAATTGCATAGTGGATAATTCGAGCTGTGCCACAATGAAACA
>ATSW01037573.1:0-16852 GCA_000444245.1 Botryllus schlosseri
TCACTTGGTTGATCAGATGCATCTATAATATTGTTATGTGGGAGTTAACTCTAACAATAAGACTGTATGGGAACCCGGGTAATATAGTCACAAGCGTTGGTTTAGAGCACTTTCGATTTGCTGACTTTCATGATCTGGCAGTTCACCTTCCAAATGAATATTCCTGTCATATTACGCCGGGTATCAGTCATTGTGTGTGAATAATTGAGGAAACTTCTTTCAATCTGGTCATGTCACTGGAAACATCTGAAAGTCACCCTCAATGTTGGGATTGGCATTGTAAGGAACTGTCGCAGCGTGGTGACATAATTCACAATTGACTCAGCATGAGACCAATTGCTTCATAACAATGCGTCGAGAAGAGAGCAATATTTTTTGTAGTCTATGTATGTATTATATGAATTTTGATATCAAGGTTAAACTTACTTCTGCGTCAGTGTGACTGCCAAATTCCAGTTTTGCAACCATCTCATAGAAAGAAAAGTGAAATATATACGATCTGTTTTTTAGCGGTCACTTTTATTTTTTCCGAGATATCCTGGTGGGATCCCTGATGTCGAAGATATTTCCGACGAAATGCTTGAAAAGTCTAATGACGATTTTTGTCGTGTAAAATAGTATCGGTAAATCTTAAATGATATACAGGCTTTCAAACAGGTCCATTTCCATTAATACGAGGCATTTCAAACTCAAGGGATGAAAGCGTGGCCTTTTCATGTTCTGCTATCAAATTTTATCTTACCATTCTCAATACAAACGAACTTTCCTGATCGAGGGGGAGGAGTCCTTAGATTCCTAAGCTTATTCCACAAATATGGACGAATAATATCAAAACTAAATCTCCAGAAGGACATCAATCATATCATAGATATTAGACCCGGAAAGGTTTCGTCGCGCTGCGCCCAATTTAGACTAATTCCGAGCAGATGTGAATTTTCATACATACTATATAAATTATTTTAGAAAGGTCTCGCTGAGCTGCTGAGCGCCTAGCAGGATAGCCGCGGATACCAGTTTTCGAGTCTTTGCTCTGATCCGGCCGCGATCGAACCCACGACCTACCGATCAAGAAGCCGGACGCATCACCATTACACAACTCGATCGGTAGAATGTGGGTTGCTGCGAATATGGGCGCAAATACAATTCAATTTGGTGATGAAAGTGTTTTTACCCGTCTACTCGGGATATGAGATGGTGTTCCTCAGCCTGTGCGTTGCGTGTCGATATCTATCTCCCTAACGACGTCACGTTTTTATCCTCTCGCGCCGTTTCGCCTGATTACGTGAGTACAAATTAGTTAGTGGTGTACTATTGGAGATTGGACCAGAGCAGTCTGTGCTGAAGATGGAAATATATCGCTATTCCTTGAGTGTATCAGCAAAGCGCGCGGGTCAGGTGTAAATGAACACGGCTGTGTCGACAACATGAAATAACTGTTACAAACAACTGGTTCATGCGTATGAAGAGATTTGTGAATCAAAGATTTTACATCGACGATCTCGGCTAATATTAAACGTGCTATATTCGTACAGCGCCGTTCTCGGTACTATAATAACAATGTCACGGTATCATATTCGTCAGCCAGGGAATTCGCGGGACACAACGGCGACAGGATATCCACATGTCTAAGATGTGCTCGTGCCTATTTATGCCTATACCTGACGTTTCTAAAGAACACGTCCTAGTACAAATATTAGCAGGTATCCAGTAATTAAGGATATATGTATCGCAATATATGCGTAGATCCTCTCGCGGGCAGATCGCGATAATAATTGGCATTTAATTCGGCGATATACGAACATCGAAAAGTATCGGTGTGTTCAAAGTCGGCTCAAGAAAATGTTTTGACTAATTCGACGCGCCGATTTATAGTCATCACGTGACTATTAACCTGATTCCCTACATATATAGCCAGCAATACCTTTGTGGTTTCGACCGCCTGAAGCACTTCAAATTCTATGGTCAAAATTTCAAATCATCGCCATGCACAGCCACTGGATTTGGATATAAATAGCACCAGAACATATTTGAAAGCTCATATCCTAAATATTCTGTCACTGTCATTGCTGTGCGTGTTGTAAAGTTAGGAGGGAATATGTGGCGTTCGATGAAGTTGCTATTTCAAGATACGGCAATAAAACTTGTACAAACCACTCATTTAGTTAGTTGATGGTCAACTAACTAACGGTTTTTTGAGTAGTTCTAGTTCTAGTTGTAGTTGCGGATATTGAAGAGTGAGTTGTTTTAGCTCTAGTTCTAAATGAAGATTTTGAAAATTCAGTAGTTCTAGTTATAGTTACAGCTGCACATTTGGAAAAAATATTAGTTGCCGAACAGCTGAAAAACACGTGTCATCGTTTTGCGTGAATCTAAATACCGGTGTTCTGTTGAATGATGTTTATGCCTGTGTATGTGCACTTGTGCAGCCGTTGCTAGCTAAGAGCCATCACTGCTAACAGTGGCGTAGCCAACGGGTAGGCTTTTGGGGTCCATAAATCTCTCTCATTACAAATTCGAAACCCCGTCCTTTAGAAATGTCGGTTCTATGCCTGATATTTCCGATTAAATGAAATAATAATTTGTTGCCCAGGACAATGAAATTCAGTTAAGTACGGTTCTTAACATTTAATGACTTGGGAACCCGTACGCCAGAGATATGCAATTATTTGTATGAGAATTAAAAGCAGGAAATAAATCGGCGGGCCAAATAAGTCAAAAGTTTGAAATATATTTTGCGGCGTATTAATTTCTAATCATTTCTAAATTGAAAGCACAGGCCTCTGAGTGGAAGTGTTACTATTAGGCAATTAGGAAAGTGGAGGTGATGTAGCTTAAACAAAAATGATATTTATTCCACGTAATTATCCAAAACAATGGTAAACAAGAAGCATTGATAACTCATTTTAATCACACAAACCCCCTGACACCTCCTTCTATTAAAACACCAAAATGTACGGGATAATACTGCTTGGTCTTTACATCTCGGACGGTGTGAAGCTTGGTGAGATAGCCTTGTTTTGGTAGTTTGGCTGGCAGGTTTTCCGAAATTCGCCTCCCACGGTGTTCCAACTACATTGTCATTTTGCACCAGGCCGACATTATTTACCGACGTAACACGGCCCACTTCTAGACAGCCGAGCGACTGCGTGTTTATGTCATAATCCCGACTTAAACTAACCCATGTTGTATGTTATATAGACTTCATTTTGAATCTTGATTAAGCATACGACGAACGTTATGCTATACGTAACATCGGTACATGAAGAAACTCTAAAGACTAAACAGTAAAGTAAACGCATTTCCGTTCAGTCCAAGGTTTTAATTAGTACACATTTAAATATATAGTTAAAATTCCAAGCAACTTTCGTCTGGCCAGAGCACGCCTTGTCCGGGATGTGTGGAATTATTTTCACGCCGAACAGAATGCGCTTAGGACCCCGATTTTAAGTTAGCACAAATCTTGTTATTCAATAAGGACTATTTCGTCTAATTTATCGTTACCGTTCACACTTTGATGGTCATGTGTTTCTATAATTCGCTTGATAATTATCCACTATGTTACTATATATATATTGTAATACGGCATGTTTACAGCAACCTCTATCCGTTGCGATGGCAGAAATCTTCATAAATTGTTCACAAGCTTTCGGAGCTCCGTTCCGTTCAGGCGATAATAGTTTTAAAAGCTTCGAAGCAGAAATCTGAAATTTGAAGAGCTTCTTAAGGAGATACAGAACTTCAATTTACAATTGAATAGTACATTCGTATTAAAATAAGCCCGCACATTTTTGGTTGACTTTCGTCAGGTGTAATCAACTACTTGCTGGCGATTAGCCTACCCCTGATGAGTGTCAGCCGAAAATATTCGGGATCATTTCAATATGAATATACTATTGGATTGTAAGGCACATCTGTTGCGTATTGCTTTTGCCAAACGCCGAAACAATGAGGTACGAGGTGACATGTGTCTTTATTACTCTCTAAATAAGAGCTAACGGACGCAAGGTGATTGATTAGCACGCAGTTTGAGGACGACGCAAAGACTTCGTACTAAAAGCGGATTGATTCAGATTTAATATATGATTAAATCCGAGGATATGTCAACCTAGGGAAGGAAGATAACGGTAAAAATATTGTGAAAAGTAGGATTCGTGATGCTGGGTATATGCCGGGAAATTGAACTTTAAAAATGTAATTAATCCCAATATTTACGCAGAAATCAACGCGAACCAATGTTCTAAAACAGTGGTTCTCAACCTTTTTGTCTTCGCGGACCCATTTCGGACCGTTACGACCCCCACGGACCCCCAGAAGGTTTTAGTTCAGATTTAGCTCAATTATCGCGCAATCGTCATCTGATCTCATGGCTGTAGGCTCAGTGAAAATCAGCAACAAAATGACTTTTCTTGCAAATAAGATCATACTATCCATGTCGAGATTTTGTGAACTGGCTTTATTATTTCAAAGCGAATTCTGCAATTGCATTTCTTGAAATACGTGGTCGCGTCTTGGGAATCCGCGCCTTCGATAGGATATAAGCGAGTGCCGAAAATCCATTTCCACAATATAGGTGCATGGTGGCGAATGTAATAATAACGCGTTACGCTTCAGACGACACATAATCGCAAGAAATATGGCAACCAACATTGACAAACATTTTTTAATGAACATAGAATGTCAAGCGTAGTCATTTCTATCTAGCACAGTGGTTCTCAAACTCTCTTAGACACGCCCCCCCTTTATGATCGTGAAAATTTTCGCGGCCCCTTATCGTCATATCACAAAATCAAACCAGAGTGCTAGCAATCGCAAAGGATAGTTTCATGGCATGGAAGGTTATGACTGTTGATGAGAGAGTTCTCAAATACGAAATTCGGACTATACACCGGGCTACAACCACGAATTGGAGGTAAACCGCGTGGAGCAAGAGACAACTTTCAGTTGGCCGCAGCTTCGCGCCCCCTTCCGATGCTTTATGCCCCCCAAGGGGGTGCCCCTTTTAGTTTGAGAACCACCGATCTAAGTATAGCTTATCTTGAAGTTATTTCGGAAAAATGGTTTCATATATCGCAGGAGAAAATGGATTTTGTAAACATTTTCTAAACACCTTACTCATCCAACTTTTTTCCACAATCCCCAACAAAACATCTCAGGAAACAGAAAATATTGTGTCCGTAGGCTGATTGCAATTTAGCAATTAAAATGAGTCTGCATGGTAGGATATTTCATCTCAGACTGCCATTCTGTTGATGTGAGCTCTGAAGTCTTACTAGTAATGAAGCGTAACTAACTCGTGATTTTCCAAATTTAAAAACAATACAAATTTGCGTATCAACTATTTTGAGGCTTCGCGGACCGCCTGAAAATGCTTCGTGGACCCCCGGTTGAGAACCACTGTTCTAAAACTTTTCTCTTAAATCTTTTGAGTGATGTGATACCATTCGAAATCGTGTTGATCTTTAATGATAGATCAAGCTCTTGGGATCTCTTTCATGGAAAAGTAATACCAGAGATATTAATAAATGTTATTTACCGATTTCTAATCTATCACATATACGTTTCCGGAACATATTTTAGTGACTGTGAAGTGAGGTTGCAAATCCTATCCGATCTGCTTATCTGTCGCTATTCCATGAAGTTTCAGGCGTCTGTCAGATTCCAAATTCGCACTGTTAACGACTCTTTGTCAAGCATATTATCCGAGAGTTTTTATATATCTGAATACTAACCGTAACATTTCCAAAGAGCACTGAAGACGAATAATGAGTCTGAGGAACAAGCTTCCTTCGGGAACTTGACTTGCGGAAAAGCAGCGGAAAAATTGTCTAGTGAACATCGGAAATTCAAGATGTCAAGATTACAAGCAATGTATTATATGGTATGAACGTGAGTATACTCACTATCGAGAGTCGGATCCTCATTTATCAGCGATGAATCGGCTCAACATGCTTGGTACTAGGGTTGGTAATTCAGGATCAAATTTGAAATCCCGGGATCGGGGTAGTAGTCCCGGTATTTTTCGTGATAAGCGAAGTAGACATGTAGCCTATGCAACATAATCCACGTTTATTTAGTACAGTACTGACCCATAACCACGAGATCTTTCGTTCGCTGCCAAGCTGAAAATGAACGTTCGCTGTAGGGTTGTCCAAAACACACAACATGCTGTGTTGTAGAGGCTCGGTACATAGAATGAAAATAAAAGCAACATTGAGCCTGCAAGAAGCTCACAGAAATATCGTTGTCACTAACCACAAACCAAGGATCGTGATTGGTTGCAGCCTGTAATAAATGCTTTTTTTGCTGCCAGAGTGATTTTTTATCATTGCCGGTAATTTTCTTCTGTTTTGGTATTGGTTTGCAGCCCGTTCTGCTGATTGGACATCAGATATGCAACGTCACCATTGATAATGGTGTCATCGAGTGTCGATAACACAGCATAGGAAGCCCGTCAGTTCTTTTCTATAGCTGAGGAATGTGTAACACAACGTCGCTATATATTGCATAAATGTTATAGGCTAATTAGGATCTAAATGTAGTAAAATGCATGCAGCATGCTACCTTGAAGCTTTCACTTTTCCGTTACAAAAAGCTGGAGCAAAATGAACAGAGACTCGGGTTAGAATCTTTGTATGCTGTGTCAATGAACCGCGTGATGGGAGAGGATTCCCAGTGTGTCATGTTATGTGCCAATCTGGTCAATTTCATAAAAATTCCTGAGGAAAATCACCAAGTATGTCGCACGAACCGCAACATTCAGCCTATAACTGGTGTCTAATTCTCCAAAATTAGAATAATAGGATATTCGTTTGTCCCGCCTTGAGAAAAGTGATGCCTTCTCTCGAGAGAGTGGCAGTTTTGAATCCGTTAATAACTAAATTAATTGATAATATTCATGACCTCCAACCTATATATTTTTCAGAGGTACGAATCACAACAGGTTGCTGGGTTATTACAGATATTCGTACCAATGGAGTATACTGACTAGTTAATGAGTGTTTCATGGTGGGCATTATATTCACAGTGTTTGAGACAATCAGCTGATATCGTAAAGTTGATTAGAGAGGATGGAAACGGTACAGCGCTACATCGGCTTTTGTAGATGTCTTCCTGTGATCCATGGATTATATTAGGATTAATCCCCAAATCGGGATTTTCAAGGGTCCGAACGGTAGTTGGTAGGCCTTCAACCATAAATGATGAGTCTATATCCCCGCTTAAATAAGCATGCGGTGTATGTACATTGTACAGTGTACACTGTGTATTGCACAGCCCCGTGGTAAAACACTTTTAGAGTCGCCATTTCAAAATTAACTTCCACGAAAAAAACACACTTCCAAATTAGCAATGCCTGGTGTCATTGCCCAATTTGCAATTTTCCGCCGGGACACAGCTAGAGGTGGCTGTGATGCTTCGTATTGGAGGAATGCAAGCAAAATTCATTATATCATGCTTGGTAATAGATTACTTTTCAAGCTGTCGGTATTTGGTAGAAGAGTATTACTCCTAGTAGCTTCCGCCAGTCATTTGGGAAATCAGAAAACTTCAGTATAACAAAAGAGGCACTTATGTTTATATTAAATCAAGAGATGGAAAAACAATTCGAATTCACGATAGGACTTCAAATCAGACTGTATGTCGATCAGTTACGTTTTCTTCCTCGCAGACTATAGCTAATTTTACATGACTCAAAAATCGCGACCCCGAAACATGATGGACAGTCCATTCTTATTTCTCAAGATTGTACTCACTGGATGCATCGGATGTCTCCTTAATTTGCATCAGAATACCGCTGGCAAGTTGCGAACCTTTTTTGATCAGATCATCTTGTAAACGAATATTTAATTGCGCAGAATCAGCTTCGACACAAAGTTATACACAACCATCCTCTCGCCCATGCGATGGCAACAGCGTGGAGCACGGGAGCGTTTGTGGGGTGGATAACATATTTGAAGACGAGGGTGGCGATCCCGCAAATTGCGTTTCCAGTTCAAGGAGACTACCTATGAGACTCGTGTGTAACGGCAAATTCAGCTGCAGTGACCTCTCCGACGAAGAGAGAGAGAGAGAGAGTCTTTATTTCCATCGAACCAAAATACATAACAAACGGCAGTGATGGTGACGAATATCTCTGCGCGTTCACTTATCAGGAATCAAGTGGAAGAATGCCAATAGACGACGAAGCAATCATGTCCACATCATTAAACGGACCGACGGGATCACCTACCAAAACATTACGGTCAACAACGCGAAACGTGCGTATGATCTTGCAATTTCTCAACAAGCCAGAAAATGCATTTGATTTGATAAGAAGAGCGTGCGCGCTCGGACTGAATGACAAGGTGACGCTTACCGACGGTCAGCAAATATCCCCTTGTGACATTTGCAAACCGAATGAGATACTTTGCTCTTCGTCAATCGCACATTTGGACGAAGAACCGGTAAATTCATCCACCAAGTATCAAACGTGCGTAAGGCCAGCGCAGGTCTGTGATGGCGTTCAGCAATGCCGCGATGGCGAAGACGAGAGATATTGCGAAATATGGACGGTGGACTGGGCGAGCCGTAAACTTAGCGAGCAGAAAGTTAAACGTTCCGCACTGCCACTTACGTGTGAAGTGTTAAGAGCTGGGATTAATACGGTCATCGGCGCGGCAAGAATACGACACCACGAAACCACGAGATACCGAGACAAACCACTTTCCCGTCAATTCCACGGAGTTTCCCCAACTCTGATTTCATCGAAGTCCGTTCAATATTTACGCGAAAGTTCCAGTAATGCTTCGCTGATCTTACCCGTGATCTGCGATGGAAAATTCGATTGCCCCGGTGACTCGGTGAGATTGATGAAATAGTTTGTTCGAACCGGTTTTACTGTCAATCAGGAAGTCCGCTTTACGTTGAAACGTCTGTTATGTCCAACGGTGTCGACGACTGTATCGACGGAAGTGACGAATGGTTTATGGAGAATAACCGGAAGTTGTCTTTTGCCTCTAAGGATAGAATGGTAAAAGATTGGTACGTGGTTGCGATCATGTTGACAGTTGGGATATTAGCAATATTCGGAAATGGAATCGTCATCCTCAAATCGTTTCCTTCATTACTAAATATATGCAACATTCATCCTGGACGTAAATTCCGGGTACTAGTAATATGTCTCACTTCAACTATGAAAGGTCGGCTGGCTGAGAATGCAAACAGCAGCAGGAAAAATGATATGTCACAAGCGAGAATAATTCCAACGGGACGGAAGAGGGGCGTTCGAATTTGGAATAGTGTGTTTATCCTTAATCTGGCGATAGCTGACTTTCTGATGGGTATTTACTAGGGATGGTGTGAACGTGAGGTTCACGTTCGCGTTCTGTGTGTGAACCTCGGAAATTTAGAGGTTCGCGTTCACAACAGAACCTTGGTAGGTTCGGCACTGTGAACCTTTTTGGTAAATTGTAATTTGCACTTCATTATAAGATCTTTGGTTCAAACTTATTGCATTTCAACTGCAGGTCACTCTATGCATGGCGCTGGTAGCATAAAAAATCAACACTAAACGAGCATGCACCTTGACAACCTTAAAAGTTTTACTTGCTTTTTTTATACAAAAACTTTCTCGAAATATTCAGCTTTCCGTTTGTGAATATTTAGTGACTCTCTGCTGTGAGCTTGACCCCCAATCACACAACATCACTAGCGATATACGTAGTCAGCGAATGGTGCTTATGCAACCAATCAATGACATTGATATCGTTTTCTGATGTAAAAATCAAGCGGGCGTACGGGGTCAATCTTGACTTCATATCTTTACTGTATCATTAAAACCAAATCCGTGCGATTAAGGTGCTGGCTACTGCTGTATAACTTGTTGTTTACGGCATCGGTAGCGAGTATAGAAACCCGTTTTATACTCTGCGCAATATCAATGTAGCAATACTCAGACTCCGAAGTCCGAACATATTGTCCAGTCTGGCTAAGACCGTTAAGGCGTAAGCTTATATTCCCTAGCAAGTCCTCGTCGAAATTGTTGGCAAAGCGACGTAATGTATTGATTTTATGCGATTATTCAATCCTTTGATTACCGCGGTTGATACATTTAGCGACGTTTAGAACGCCAATATGTACTTCTGTAATGTGACATTATGTGGCCCGAGTCTTCGCTAGGTATCGTGTACAGTAATATAGGCTATCACTTCATTGAAAGACATGGTTAGAATTAGCAATATGACGTCACGTGACGTCACGAGGTTCACGTTCGTGTTCACACAGAACCTTTCAAAAAGGTTCGCGTTCACACGAACCTGAACCTTTCAGAGGTTCACACCATCCCTAGTATTTACCTGGTGGTTCTTGGATTTGTGTCCTTGACAAATGCATCAAACTATTGGGAGTATGACTTGGCGTGGAGAACGGGATTTCTATGTCAATCGCTTGGTGTTGCTGTGGTGTTATCAAGTCAAGCCTCAGTGCTAACCTTGGTATGTTTGACCACCCTTCGTTTTGGTACCGTTATCAAGCCGTTTGGACTGCGAATTTTGAAGAGATTGAAGATTTTGTCAGTGCTATGCACCAGCGTATGGGCCATCTCGTTCCTAATACCGATGCTACCGATTTTACCAACCACAAGGCATTTCTACACCACGGAAGCGTGGGTACCATTCCCACATCTTCGCCCGTCTGCGGTTAATCAAACTGAAGCGAACCAAATTTTGTCTCGGTCGATTGCATTCTCCCAAAATGCTACTAAGCTTATTCGCTCTGAACACGAATTATCTTGGGATGAGTTGGAAATGTCATCAGTTAGCTTATTCCCTATGTACTCGGAATGGAGATTCTTCGGGTTTTACAGCGCACACAGTGTTTGCCTTCCGAAACTCTTTGTGTCGATACGGGATACAGCCTGGAAGCACACCGTCGCAGTTTTATCGCTAAACCCGGCTGCCTTTGTTTATATACTTCTGGCATACCTCATGATATATCGACTATCGACGAAAAGTACCATTATTAAGCGGAACTGTTCTGAAGTTTATGTTACTGGCAACGGAGTACCAACTGAAATCGTAAAAAGATTACCTGGCTCACAGTCTCGAAATCCGTATGAGACTGAGCGCAAAACACCGTCCAGAAGATATTCTATAACACAAAAAATGCAATTTCGGATTTTTATCTTGGTTGCCACCGACTTTGTTTGTTGGGTTCCTATATGTATTCTTGGCGTTATGCATTTTCTGAGCTTCGACATTTCAAATACTGCGTACGTTGTGTCCGCTGTTGCATTGCTACCAATCAACAGCGCTTTGAATCCTATGCTTTATTCCAATTGTCTGTGCGTATTCCCAAAATTATTTTGTCGCCGGAAGTAAAAAATCCGACATAAGCCTCATCCTCCCAATGTTGAAATGACTCGAGTCACCAGCACGCAAAAATGACCTGACTTACGTTTCAGAAATGTGCATTGACTCGTGTGAACTTTCCTAGTCAATTTCGTGTTATCGAGTCATCGCTGTTCGCTGAATCGCAGGACTTATAGGTAGGCGTGGGCCTACATGCTTTCCGCAGCACGCTGGAGTGACCTGTGGAACCAATGATTGTGCACTTGTGCAGCCGTGGTTAACTGATCCTACATTGTTCTGTCACCAATGCTCCCTCTAAGCTGCGCACGTGCGCAAATGTGCAGTGCTGAAACGGTCTCTGCGCACAGAAAATCTAAGCTGCGCACAAAAAATCCCAAGTGATGTTTTTTTAGTCGTTGCGCACTGTTGTCCAAGGAACTGCGCAGGCGCGCAGTCTCGTGAAAAATTAGAGGGAACATTGCCAGGGGCAACTAGTGTTATCACTGAAGTTTGAAACCGAGGTACAAGTGCGGCCCGCGAAGGTAAATATTGCGCTCCGTGAAGAAATGAGAATTTGCAATCACGTGCACCTCAAGAAAGAGATTTTTCGTTTAGTATGATCTCGTACGCGTGAGCGATACTGATATCATTTCAATAGCGGATTATTTTTTGGGAATGGCGAAATAAGCTAGCTCGTAGTTATCTGCGAGAAACTAACGAATAGTCTTCTTCGCGTGGCATAAACACTGCGTAAGATTTACTCAGGACCGTAACTGCCGCACCCCAAACCCCCCCAATTGGAGGTGCTGAGCTCGAAGAGGGCCCAAAATAATTTCGTGAATTAACATAAATCATGGTGTATTTTATTTTGAATTTTTCAAAAAAACTTTCGTGCCGTGCGCGATTTATTTTTGTCAAATATCTTCATTATCTGGTGCCCTTTCCCCAGTAGAAAAATACGCATGATTTATAGAAATGGGAACATGGGCGTCGGCCATTACCGCGCCACGACGCACCAAGACATATGAAGTTATAGGCCATGTAACATGTGACTCCGAGAAGTGCACCAGAACGATCAGCAGCGAGAGAATCTTGCCGAAAAGGACTGCCCTTTTGCTAACCGAAAACTTCGATATATATACATTAGGGTGGTCCTTAAAAAGCGAATTTTGGAAAGTTGTTGTTCTGACCCTACCAAAATGTTCCTTTTGATTAAAAAAACACACTGTTTAAGATTTTATTGATATTCAGTAATATTTAGAGGTGGCTCAATGGATCCGAAATTTAACCTTTATCAGCTATGGAGCATATGTAATAAATTCATAGTTGCTATTGGGTCGACGCTAGAAAGCCTGGATTACCTCGTCTGGGGAATAGCTGATCATTGGTGATAGAGTTCGTTCAGCAATTAAGTTTATTGGAACATAGAAGGTTCTAGTTCAAACTAATCGAATAAATTCAGAATTTGCGCCACCGAGAATATCGTGTTGCATCAATTTTTGACAACGTAATTCAACGTCGTGCACTGCACAATGCGTAGTATTAATAACAAATCAAACACTGACAAGTGACACCGAGGGAATACGAGTGTATTAAGCAGACAAGAATTAGTAGCCTACAGATGATAGCAAACGAGAAAGCGCGCCTCTAATCAGTAATTCCTCAACTTGCGTACAGCACAATGGGGTTCCGAGTCTGACATCGCGACAATTATTTGCTCATTATAACGGCGTTTGAGCTGCATTGTTGCAATTTCCGATAAAAGTTGGCAAAGCCTAGTTATAGTAATGAATATATACGCACTTTGCGAAAGAATGACTTTCAATTCCCAGGCATACACTAACAGACTGTCCTATTTCGCACTCCTAGCCTCCAATTAAAGATACTATCACGGAAATAACTCAAAAATTATTTTGTAAACGAATATGGGCGCAAATACAATTTGGTCGAGAGAGAAGATGGCGTTTCTCAGCGCAAGCGTGTCGAAATCGACGTCGTAAACGAGGTTGCTTCGATTGTCTGATTACTAATCACGGATTACAATTTATTGGGGCGTTTTAAGTACTATAGTTCGTCGTCGCCAACGAAGCTGCGTATTCAATTATTCGCGCGCGTAATAGTTCGCATTAACGCGCTATCACGGACTCGCTAATTGACGGCGCTGATGATTTGAAATCACAGACGGCTGGCGTTTAGTCTTATTGTATGGGGTGGCTGCCACCCCATAAAATTGTCATGGGGTGGCTGCGCCACCCTGCCACCCCGTAATTCGGCGCCTGTGAAAGTGAACCTAGAACGGGGAAATCGGCACATCTTTCACTCCGGCGGCTTGTTAGAGTTTAGAGTTGACCGCGAGGTGGCGGTATTTGCTCGTACATAGTGTACGCGATATCTTGTGAATTGAATTTCCTTCCATTAACAATGAAGCAGAATACATTTTGTCAATAAATAATTTGACCTAGAGCTTCGAATACTATCTATTAGGTGGATAACACCTTGAATGACGATCGGACTATTACCGGTAATTTAATCTTCATCTTCATAGTTCTTGCAAACATTTTAAACTACCTTAAAACTTATTCATGGTTATCCAGTAGTTCCATGCAGATCCAAGTCGAATAGCCCTGCTTCAATAATGCGACGTACACACAGTTTTGCACTTGTGGTGCATCAACGACGATTACGTAGAAATAGTATAAAATTATAATGTCGATTATACGCAGGATGGTACCAACCTGAGGTTCAAGCTGGTTTTCCATAGGCCTACGTCAGTGGTTCTCAAGCTGAGGCGCGCCCCCCTGGGTGGGCGTGAAAGCATCGAAAGGGGGCCCGAAGCTGAGGTCAACTGAAAATTTTGTTCGCGCTTCGCGTGATTTACCTCCAATTCATGGTTATTGCGCTGTGTTGCTTATAGTCCGAATTACATATTTGAACATTCTCTCATCCACAGTCATAACCGTCCATGCCATCATACTATCCATTGGGATTGATATCATTCTGGTTTAAATTTATGATATGACGATGAGGGGGCGCGAAATTTTTCACTATCATAAAGGGGGGCGTGTCTAAAAAAGTTTGAGAACAACTGGCCTACGTGAACCATCTAAATTCTATTTTTACTGTCACAATAGCTTTGCTAGGTTTTTCATATGCCGACATACGAAATAGGCCTACCTATAGCATTTGTTATGTCAATATAAACAATCATTCTCACCCCACATCGCCAACGCATCATGCGGACAGCATGAATACAAATTCGTCACATTTGGACATGTACTATATCATCAATATCATTGGTTTATTAGCAATTTTTATCAGTTTAATACACCACAAAATTGCGATACACTGAAAAGATAGGAAGGTGTCGAAGCGACTTGGGGTAGCCTATGGAATCAGACACCCATCTTGGCCTAGGCGTTGTAAAGAAGAGGCATGCACACTGAATGAAAAGTAAAAGAAGATAGTGTAGAAAAAAGCAAGCGACAAAAAAAAATGGGGTGGCATATGTCATTGTAAGCGAGATCGATAGGTCAGGTCGTGGTCCGGTAATATTGAGGATTGACTATAGTATTTATTTAGTAGTAATTGCTTGTATTTCGACTTGAATGTGAACATGATCGTCGACTGTCGGATGGCCGGCGGGATACTGTTCCACACGTCAGGTCCGGCATATTTGATAGAGCGATGGTCTTTTCGGTCGATCATATGATATTTAGATCATGTGGACGCGCGTGTGTTGTACTTGTGCGCTTTTGATTCCGAGGTAAAGAAGTCATTGAAATATTGGGGGCAATGACCGCAGTGGAACTGATACATAAGCTTGGCGATTTCTAGTTTCCGCATATCTTCTATGTTTGGGACACCGAATCTCTTCAGCAGCGACTTGTTGGATGAAAAACCAGGCCCCTTTGGGGCCCTAGCTATGATATGGAGTGCGTTATGTTGTAGTTTTTGCAGTGGCTCGAGTACAGTTTTACTGGCAGCCCCGAATAGGTGATGCCATATTGTAACTTCGATTGGATTAGGGATTTAAAGAGTATCAGAAGAACCCAGGCTGGCATGAAGTGTCTAAGGCCGTAGAACAGGCCGTACTACGGTGATAATTTAGTGTCTAGGGACTGAATATGACTCTTCCAGGACATGTCAGAGTCCAGTAAAACCCCGAGATCTTTGGCATTTTCCGTGTTGAAAACGGGCTGAACAGCGATGTTAACGGTTAGGGTATTTTTTTGTATTTACTGTCAGCAATTGGGATTCGAGGCGTTTATGCAAAAGTTACTTTGGGCCGTCCACTCATGCACTTTGGGCATTTGGTCACTAGCCAGGGCATCCAGGTCTGCTACTCCTGTCAACATGTACTGGTACTCCTGTCAACATGTGAATCTCAACTACACCAAGTATATGTTTAAATGCTATTCTCTTTGATAAAGTTGAGGACGTTTTTTCAGCGAAATGATGAGCGAGTATTTCCATTGACTTGCTGAAATTACTAAAGTGTTATGGCGAATAAAGCCCTATATCATAAATGTCCTCGACTCGGTCAGAGCGAGTGAGATGCCCGGACGCAGTACAAAAAAAAACAGTTCCCACAATTCCAGATTTTCTGGCTATTGTCCAAACTGAACTGCGACGTTATGACATTCTGCCAATAACCTATATGTTTAATGTATATGTATTCGATACACTGTACTTCGAATTGGCAATGTATGTATGAAACGTGAGGGTTTCGCGTCAGCAAAAGACTTGAAATAATTCCGATGAAACCCAATCCAGAACCATTTCTGGGTTCCATGTATCCGCAGTTTGAAACATCAATTTTATCACCGAAACAACAGCTCATTTCATCCACAGAACTTTGTCTGTTGTTGTATTGATTCCAACACTCACATCGCAACGCAAATACTCTTAAAATGTATGTCCAAATTATCTGTATAATTATATTAATATTATATAATTACTGTACTCACAATAACATCCATCTCATCGTAATTTGATCCAGTTAGACACGACATACCAACATTCCGTTCGAATTTCAATCGCGCGCCATCAATGAGGCTGCTGGCAAAAATACAATCTGTCAGTATTGGATATATCAATGTTGCTCTAAGAATTCATACATCTTCTTCAGCATAACTCAACATGGCCGCCACTAACTAACCCGAGAAAGGATACGGACTATAGTATTAAGATATCTACGAGCAAAAACTGTTGAACCGACGACGATTTCGAGGGTTCCAGCCCCGTATACGTCGACTATTTGTGGTGCAAATCGTCCGTAGGCTCATACTACATGTCTTTTCGGACGTATTTACACAAATATGGCATAATTAGACAACGTTTGAAAAAATAACAATTTTTTACATGTTTTAAACAAAGTGTTTTGAAACATCGTTTGTTTTAAATGCAACCCTAGGTAAAATGCACAGCTGCAACACCAAGGGTTCGTGGGTTCGAGTTCGACCGAGGTCGACTCCAGAACTCCTACCTAAGTGTTGAAGGTTTATCTAGGCTCCTCCTCGCCCTGAGTC
>ATSW01037615.1:0-12792 GCA_000444245.1 Botryllus schlosseri
CAGTGTACCAAGTTTAAGGCTTTCATCCACGTATTTATTCGGTAATATATTTTCCAAAGGTGATTTCGCAGCAGACCTATAAGACAGTAATAAAAACGTATGTGTCGTGTTACAGTCTCCAGTTTCAAGACCAAAATCTCTTATGCTGTACCGACTACCGAGACCAAATTTCCGAGGCTGCTATTCTTAGTTCTTTAGAATGATGTTTTGGATTCAATAGGACAGGCCCAATCTATGAGATAACAATTGCGTATCTGTCCGAATTCGTTGACCTTTCCAATGAGGCTTACGCTATCTCTCGAGTTATAGTCATTTCCATTTCTGCAGATAATTAGTCAGGTCTAATGCGAACATGAACCGTGTTGAATCTTTGTTCCGTACGCCGTTTACGCAGTTACCACACTTCAAGTCACAGCTCACCAGCAGACCTCTCGTGGCACATACGTTAAAATCACTGTTGCCGGGAAATTCGTGTTACCGTACCATCATTAAGTTACTTGTTTACGTTGGAAAACGCAATTGTGACGTCATCTTGATAAAAGTCGCTTGCAGCCCTTGCCCCACCACCCGATATTGTCACGAGCCGCCACTGAGTGTTCCTAACCTTCTCCTCGCCATCTGATTATACAAGTCTGCCTTTTATCACTGCAGCTCTTTTCGACGAGGGCCGGGCCATGAGCGAGAAATTTCTGTCAGACTTGAACATACCGCTCGACGAAGATCCTGACGTAATACTAAAGAAATTGCAAGCGCTGTCCACCGACGAAATCGTACAAGTTCAACGACGTTACGACGTAAGACATAAGTATAAAACATATTTCATATGGTCACGAAACAAATGTCTTACAAATCTGTAAAGAAGCATCTGAATCTAGAGTAATATATCGATTTGTAATTCCACGCTTTTGACTTGAGTCAATGCGACTAATTGACGGCTGTATGTACCTTGAATTCATGGGTGGGTGGAAAAATGCGATACAATGAAAAGATAGGAACTAGGAAGGCGTCGAAGCGACTTGGAGTAGTCTATAGAATCAGACACTCACATTGGCCTAGCTAGCCGATGTAAAGAGGAGGCCTGCACACTGAATGAAAAGTAAAAGAAGATAGTATCGAAAAAAGCAAGCGACAAAAATTGGGGTGGCATGTCATGGACGACGAGATCGATAGGTCAGGTCGTGGTCCGGTAATCTTGAGGATGGACTAGTGGCCTACAGCCACTCACTATTTGCCTTGTACAAAACTTTGCTCCCACGCCCATTCCAGTATGTTGAAACAAACCAAACACACCGATTCTTATTGTGATAAGGGAATATACAGTGGGTTGTGCTTACCTGTGCTTACTTTTTGCATACAAGGTGGTAGCCTACATGGAAACAGAACCGACACCTGCGATATCTCTCCATAACAATTGGAGTACATCTGACCCGTTTTCACCCTTTGAAACCAGCGTGAAATCTGCTACCAAAAATGCAGTTTACCTAATTTTCAACCTATTCCAAAAAACCATGGTTCTTAAACATTTTTGGACACGTCCCCTTGATGATAGTAAATAATTTCTCGCCCCTTATCGTCATATCAGGAGGCTATCAAAAAGAGAACAAGACTGTTTGTAATCCCAACGCATAGTTTGATGGCATTTAAGGTTAAGCCTGTTGAGGGACCTCTCAAATAGGAATTTCGGACTATACCCAAAGAAGTAATTATTAGTTGGGGTAAATCGCGCGAAGCGAAAAATTTTTTTTTAGTTGATAAAAAATATTCATGTGCCGTGGTATAGCACGTAGTATATACATATTTTAGCGATTTTGGTTCTAATACCCTCTATTTCCAGAGTTGAGCTTTGGCTCAAGCGTACCTGGCCATAAGCTAAATGAAAAACCGATGGCCCGCCCACGTTCTAAGCCACTTCGATTTAAATCCTCATAAGATCGAAAAGGCATGTTACACATGACATATCGCTTACCTTTAAGGTAAATATTTTACTATGCGCTCTGCACAGATCCTTGACAGACAGACAGACCACAATAGCCTAACTAACACCTAAACGCATTCGTTGGTTTCTCCTACTTCAGGTACGTGATTGGTGCAAGGTATGGAACCAGTCACAGCCCATCGTCGGTGAATGGATGGTGCGACGCAGCTATGACATTTAAAATCGTATTATAATTCGGATTATTGCCGTTGGAAGTTTCACCACATTTTAAACTCATTCCGAGTTCACGAAACTTAATTTCTCTCAGGCGGCTTCGTGCCCCCATTCAGACGGTTTCACGCCTCCCAGTTTAAGAACAAAATGTAATCGGCAAAATAGACTAATTTTATTTACAGCTTGATTAACATAGTCTACCTCTATGAATTCACAATAAAGATGTCTTGTTGCCAGGGTTTAGACACGTTCAAACCCTGCATCGACGGCCGCGTGATGGTGGACCATCCTCGGAATATTCTAAAAGCCGGAAAAGTGCATAGGGTCCCGTTCATGAGCGGAGTGTGCGACTGCGAAGGCGGCGGGCTGCTATGCTTGTCCGAGCCTGAAAACTTCTTCACGGGCTGCAGCGTGGAAGCTATTTTGAAGATATTTGAAAAAGTCGTCAGCATTCATTTTCCGGTAAAGTTGTAAATATTCTAGTTGTTCAGTCGACCACTGCCAGAACGTATTCCGCCTTAGATTACGATCGGCTATATTATATCTGGAAGTGTTTTGGTGGGGTCTGGACGATATATTGTCTTATTTTTCAGGAGGCAGACAAATCGAAAGCGGCCAAAATGCTCGTGGCTGCCTACTCCCCCATTGCGGACGATAGCGATAAAATGAAGTATTCAAAGATATATAGTCAGGTTTTAGCTGACGTAGTCTTCATCGTTCCGGCCGTAATGTCGATAACGGCACTGTCAAGTGAGTCTGTAGTTAGATCCGTTAGTGGTTTGTTCTAGAAATACAAATTTTCACCCGTATTATACAGCTCCTTCGAGATCAAATTCGAATTAGGTAGCATAGCTTGTACCGGTAGTCAACGTGTACCATAACCAAACCACAGTTTGTACATGTAGGCCTACAATTGTACTGTACATTGTGCATGCTTTAAATATATTCGTTGACAAAGCCAAGGCATATAAACATCTGTTGTTGTGGTTGAATGCGCAAGCCTCATCTTTACATCGCCTACCTAGGCCGAGCTGGGTGACTGAGTTCAAAGACTACTCCAAGTCGTTTCGACACTTCCTATCTTCAAGTCGAAATACAAGCAATTACTACTAAATGAATACTAGTTCATCCTCAAGGTTACCGGACCACGACTGACCTATCGATCTCGCCTTCCATGAAATGCCACCCCATTTCTTGTTGCTTGCTTTTTCCCTATACTATCTTCTTTACTTTTCATTCAGTGTGCAATGTGCATGCCTCCTCTTTACGTCGCCTAAATCAGGTGGGTGTCTGATTCCGTAGACTACTACAAGTCGCTTCGACACCTTCCTATATTTCATTGTATCGCATTTTGTGGTGTATTGAACTGATAAAATTGCTAATAAAACCAATGATGCTGATGATCTTTCATTGTGTCGCGGTCTTTTGGTGTATTGATCTGATGAAATCATTAATAGACTGATACTCCAACACTTAGTTGTATACTCGAAACGGTAACAATAATTCATTACCGATCGCCTCTGCTCTAAAATCATTACGATGTTTGCGTCCTAAGTGTGTAGGTGCACTTGAATATTTTAACCATACGACTGTACGAGATAACCGCTTACTCACTGCATCGCGAGTCATGGGAATATGACTGGCTCGTAAGTAAGTGATACGTAACGTAAGGTTGAACTGAGTATTGATACAGCCAACGGCCGCAAGGTGGAGACTGAGCTGCATTCTGCAACTGCATCCAATTCTCCATTAGTTGCTGACGATTTACCCCTGACGTGTGTCAGCTGTCAGCCGAACACATTTGGGTTCATTTCAACATCAATATACTAACCCTGACTAATTGTATATTGAAGGTCTGTACGTTCAAGAAGCTCTTGATCGATAATAATAATAATCCCGCAATATGGACGCGTGGAAAATAGGTGTATTTACCGGATTTCCACCAAAGCTTATAGGCTTTAGGGTTACCATATCTTGGAATACGGGAAGGAGGACAGTTTTTTATAAATCATAAAAAGTAAGATTACCGGACTAGAAAACTGCTGAATTCTCAAATCTGTGCTGGAAACCGTTGTGTTGACTAAAAAAAGGTCATCATTCCGGCACGACTCCCGAATTACCCACATTTTCTCGATACTGGTATGGTAGGGGGTAGGGTTACCATATATTGGAATCGGAAAGCAGGGCCCTTTGGCCATATCATAAAAGTTACTTGATCAAAACTGAAATCAGTCGATTTCGTGTTAAAAAAGGGTCATCACTTTCGTTTGGCTCCCCATTTACACCATTTTTTCTTGAAATTAGTGGTGTTGACTAAAAAAAAGTCGTCACTTCCGATCGAACAACGAATTTCCTATTTGGCGTCATATATGCCCATTTTCGCTCGGATCTATTCATTATCTTAGCTGTAGAAGCTGTAAAGGAGGACGAATTGCCAAAAATGAGGACATTTAGCGTCCTCGGAGGACGTTTTCAAAAACCTGAAAAAGGAAGACTAATCCTCATTTATTACAGACGTCTGCATTACAGATTTCGCGCCATTTATGACGTTTTTCAGTTAGGCCTGTCGATTAGCCTTGCTGTCAAGGCTGTAAAGGAGGACGAATTTCCGAAAATACGGACATTTAGGCGTCCTCAGAGGACATTTTCTATTTCCTGAAAAAGGAGATCAAATTCTCCCAAAGGAGGAAGTATGCTAACCCTATTATAGGTGCTGTAAACGAAAGGCATGTATTTTGCCGATTTTAACCCTAGCGCAGGTTGTAAATCAGGACGTAGGCACTTTCTGTAACCAAATTCTGTTTATACACCCGTTCCAAAGGGAGTCAAAAACAATCCATATGGAGATCTCCATGGTAATTGGTATATAGTCGCCTCCGCTCAATTCAGACACCGGATAACCCGGACAACCGTTTTATTCGGCCAAAATGCTCGGAAACGGAACATAATTAAAAATTGCATGCAAAAATCTCCGATTTATTCGGACAATTCGACGCATGATTTGGCGCTTCGTTTGTTTTGACACAAGTTGAGTGATTATGGCTAAACAAAGTCGATTCTTCCATAAAAAATCGACTATGAATTCATATAAGATCGTGTCAGCATTATTGTCGCTTTTACAATTGCGTGCAATTGCGTCCGTCTTGTAAAACAGAATGGTACAGAAAGGGTTTCTGCAGTAGCTAAAGGCTTTTTTGTTTTTAATTCCCTGCCGTTTTGTGGAGGACTTTCATCGGGTGAAAATAGTCTTTCAGCCCTGAAGAATTACTGTATCATAACTCTATATGTGTGTTTTACACAGTATTATTGTGATTGTGAATAGTATGGAATTCGGCCCACTGATTCATTATAAAATGTCCCATTCTGTCGCTCAAAGACTTCAATTCTAATGCCAGGTATGCAGATACCGACTTATTTCTACGTGTTGGCGAAACGCCTCCAGTACAACCACTCGACCACCAACGGCCCGGGCATCAAAAACAAGGCAGACTACGTCAATTGCGATCACGGCGACACCTGTCATTACGTTTGGGGTGTACCGTTCGTAAAAGCGGATTTGCCGGGAGGCGCATGGTTCACGAAGGAAGAAACGGAATGTAGCCGCGTTGTCATGAAGTATTTAACCAACTTCGCAAAATCGGGGTGAGTTTATGTGGTGTTTTTTTTTTCAGAGTTGGTCAAAGTACTTGGCGTTGATGCTTAAAGGGGCACTGCACTCTAAATATGATGTGGTATCCAATTAATCGGGAAAAATATTTTGGCCGCTGCCGTTTTCTTCAGAAATCCACCGTAAAGGAACTGCAGCTAAACGAAAATTCCAAATATCCCCATTCCAGACCAGTTGAACACACGCATTTCTATGTGGCGCGGTTGCAAGTCTTCGCTTCTTTACCAGTTGCGAAAGTGCTGGCATGATATATTCAGTTGCACTTGCACGATCCAGTATCTCGACGCGACTCTCATATTCTAGTCCAGGGGTTCTCAACTTCTCTTGTATAATGGGCCGCATTTTAACAGCAAAAGATGCTGCGGGCCGCAGAAAATTATTACCATGTATTTGTGGCCTACTATTAAATTTAGGCTACTGCAGTCTATTTGCCAGTCGTATAGGGGCATTTAGTACATTTTTACGCATTTAAAGCAATATTGGACAGCGTTCGAAAGTTTGCAGTTGCTGTTTTTTAATATGAATCTTCCAGCAGCGCAAGTAAATCCCTTCATGGGGCGTGCATTGCATTCGTTGCCATGCACCTTCAAACCCTTTCACCAAATAACCAAACTCCCCACGTTTTGCCTGACAGTATTTACTCTGAAAATATGTCTGCTCTGTAAAGGTGTACAATATGTCGCGGGGTTCTCTTGAACCAGAGTCCAGCCGAATACCGATTCAAAACAATACCAATCTAACAGGGCTGTAATGACTCGAGTCACGATTTTCTGATGACTCGACTTGAGTCAAATCATTTTCTTAAAATACGGAAATAACACGATTTGCACTCGAGTCATTGCACATGACTCAAACCAAGTCATATGATTCGAGTCTCAGACGACCAAGACCGACATTTCATTGCAATTTCGAAGAATAGTAAAGTTACCACTCTTTTGGGATTTTGTCTATGGTACCAACACTTGAAAAGGCGACCAGAAACTGCTAAAAGTGAGGAGAATTGGTATATTATAAATGCGAACCATTCGATATCACCAAACAAAGTTATAAAAAGAGGGGTCAACAAGACTTCAACTAGAAGCGGAGCCTTCAGCACAATGACTTGGACTCGGAGTCGAGTCATAATACCATATGACTCGGACATGAATCGGTGGTAAATTGAAAATCACTCGAGTTGACTCGAGTCAATACTAAAAAAGTGAGATTGACTTGACTAGAAGCCTTGTGACTTGGTTACAACCCTGCAATCTAAAATCGAGCATATATCAAGAAACCAGAACACATCAAAGAATGAGTAATCAAACGAAACAGAGGCCGCGCGACAACAGAGAAATAAGTAGCTAAATTAATATGTAACAACATGTGTCAGTAGTAATTGCTTTCACAGTGAAAGATGTCACGGGCCGCGGGTTGAGAACCCCTGTTCTAGTCATATCATTTCTTTATACGTAGACATGACCAATGTTCCCGCTACGCTGCGCGAGCGCCGCCGCGCATTGCTGACATAGGCTGCCTGCAAAGAAAAATTAGTTTCGCGCACAAAATAAATTATCACTGTATCTTTCGCAGAAGGCACTGATCTGATCAGTTCAAACTGACGACCATTTCCGATGTATAAATGTAGAGAATGTAGTAAAATGCGATGAAAAACTCGACTCACATTGTCCTCTGTTTTGGACCTCAAAATGTTACGCACTGTTGTCCAAGGGACCGAGCATTGAGTTGGTGAGTGCACGCAGACTCGTGAAAAATTAGAGGGGCCATTGGACATGACCATTGACCAAGAGATGTAGTAAGACATGCGCCATCTAGCGTATGCAAATATGGCTCTTAAATAATTGAATCTCGTTACTTCAATAGCTAGACGGACTGCTGTGAACATTTCTTAGTAGACGCATAGCCAACCGATTCACTATTGCTACAGAGATCCCAATAAAGGAGTCGACATTCCAACACCGTGGCCTCACTACGAACCGCAAACGAGGAAGAATATAGTTCTGGATGAAACAGTCACCGTAGCGGAAAACTACGGAATGCAAGGAGTCAAACTACACACCGTAGACATCCCGCAAATGATGAAGACATTATCAAACAGCTAGCAGAAATAGAGAGACCGACAGATCTGTAGCCTAACTTAAGATATCGCAATAATTTTGATTGAATATCGTGAATAATGGTTGCTATTGGATACTATATTCATATTGAAATAAACCCACATATTATGTCACTAATGGATAATACTGTGCCGCATATTATCTATAATGTTCTCTTCCGTTGATATACAATGTCCTTTCCAGTTCTCTACTTGTTGCTGAAGATTACCCCTGAATAGTGTCAGCCGAATAGATTCGGGTTTATTTCAATATGGATATGTCATTCAATGGTATATTGAAGTTCTGCAACTCCAAGAAGCTCTTCAAATAATGGTTACTGTCATAGAACAGGTTCATGGTCATCGCCAGTGTTTACTGTAAACTCCGGCCGTCCGGCCGCATATCGACAAGTACCGATAACACCCATTCCTATTCTATCGATACTATTTATTAATCATACACTTTGTAATATGTGATATGAAATCCATACGAATTACTTGTTGTTGATGTAATTGAAATGAAAATTGCCACTATGGGTTGGAGTCTTGTTCTATGCAACTACGTATTATTTATGTACTCTTGTCACTGCAAGAACAGCGACATTACGGAGGAGTAATATCGCTTGTTATTCCGTACAGCATCCGAGTGTGATGTCACACAATCATGATCACAGTACAGCGAACGCGTTATTTGGATTCTGATCTGAGATCAACTCTAACTTGTGCAAAGTACTACGATTCATATCGCCACTCGTATACAATTAAAAAATTTTACCATCGACGTATATGAATGAAGGTGTTCAAAATCAGCGTCGCAACCTAGTCGCAAGGTGCCGAGTCACAAGTCGATTATACTTTTATAGTTTGAACTATTGCCCAGTCGAGTCATTTTTCATTCAGCACTTGGTCAAGTCCGAATCCAAGTCTGGATTCAAAGGTTCGAGTCCGAGTTACAATGTTGAGACTCGAGTCATTGTGTTCAATGTTTATTTTCGAGTGCAATCCTGTTCTAACTCCCTTTTAAGACTCTGTTTGGGTGATATTGAATGCCCCGCATTCATAATTTTCCGCACATTACACAGCTCCTGGCCGTATTTTACAAACACCGCTACCGACAAATGAAATACCAATAATGTGAGAACTTAGTATTCTTCGAAGTTACAACGAAATGCCTGTCTTGACCATCCGAGTCTCGAGTCATATGGCTTGGTCGAGGCATGAACAATGACTCGAGTACCAGTCGAGTCAATAGGCTTACACAAATCGCCTCAAATCGAGTCGAGTCATTTTCCATCAAAACAAATCATTACAATCCTGCTCTAACTAGTGTGACTCAATGGAAAAGGTAATAAATCTCGCGCGGAGCAAAGGCATCGCACGTTACGTGTTTAGAAGTTTCCAACAGGCAAGAACGGATTAAGGGAAAGATACATAGTAAAGATGTATTTGACAGACATCAAGTAACGGCGAGGAAATGAAAAAGAAAACAACCTATTCGGAAGTTTTTAGCAGAGAAAGCGCAAACGTTCTCGGATTACCAGTAAATCCTCTTAACGATCGCTAATTTCTACAAGCCAGGTGCCCGACTGACTTTGAATCAACACCCCTTTCCAGATCCGGATCAGTACAACCCAGTCAACAATCCGAGACATCGAAAACGTCCACGTTTCAACTCGCGGTACGTGTCAAGCTTCCAGCACACTTCATTTAGCCTTGGTCGCAACAGGATCGTGATGGGTGTTACGTTAATTTCGTTCGAAACACGTTAAATATCGTTGAAAATTGTACCGTTAGGTCAAAAAATTGTCAAAATTGTTTACAAAGTCAAAATATTTTTGCAACCTGCATTTCGTTTGTATCGTAGATGTTTGCACTGTCGGTGATCATTTGACATTGGACGGACATTTTGTAGCCTAGCCTACTCTATCGCGGTCTGCCGTTGTAGACGGCCCATTGTCTGCTAATTGTGAATCATAAACATTCAAATGAAACAGGTTGACATGGTTTTATGCTCAACGTACCACAATATCCTAACATTCCTAAGGTCCTAACTGAAGCAAGATTGCGTGGGCATTGGTTCTTATATCTTATCAAGAAGCGCATGATGAAAATTGCGATATAGACAACATTGTCAGAATGAAGCAATACGGTGTGTCACCAGCAGTGTACGGACAACTTCAGTCTTGCCAGCCAACAACTGCTGCTGTTAAACGTTCTTTCTCCATTCTTGGCAAGCTACTTAATACGGACAGGCACTTTCTACCCGAGAATGTAGGAAAGTATCTTTCTTTCGTTGTACTACAACAAATTTTAATTATTACTCCCATAAGCGTGATGTAAGTACTAGAATTCTTCATCGGTCCAGATTGCATTGAAATATATTTTTTCGTGTAAAAATTTGTCTGTTTTTTATTTAGTCAAACAAGTTTTTTCAGACCAAACTATATAGTTCGTAAGGACAGAGAGCCGCAACGAGAAATGAAGATAAGTTGTACAATTCCAACATTATGTGCAAAAACACGGCATTTACAAAGACGAGGGCAAAACTTTGCCAAACTGAAGTTTTTCAGGGTCAAAATATTCCGTTTTCAAGTGAAAAATCACCCTGTTCTTTCCAATTCTCTACTAGTTGCCGGCGAATACCCCTGACGAGTGTCAGCCGAAAATATTTAGTTTTATTTCAATATGAATATACTATTCAATTGTATATTGAAGTTTTGTACCTCCAAGCAGCTTTATGAATAATGTACTTGACGACCGGCGATATATCAACAGAAAACATGACCAAATGTCGCGCAAAAACACATTTGCAGTATAGCCGAAAATAGTGTTCTTTATCGCGCGAAAGAATAAATTTCAGTTCATCCAAGGCCAAACGCCGAGCTCATCAATCTAATCAACGTGGATACGCTCTTACGAGCGCGCGTAACATTATCAGTCGGGCACATGACCTTCCACTTACAAGAGCCCGTGTCTTGTCTAAAAACGTGGAAACCGAAACGGCCGAAGTCACACGCTTCTCGCCTAAGACGTGATGTGTCTGAGGCGACACGCCCCTTGGAGATGGGTCGTCGCTAAAGGGGCCTTCAAACAGCGATAGGTCATGTCTGCATCCGAATGGCCTTCAATTGTGTTGTCTTGAATCGATTGAGTCACTTTTAGGAGAGCGGAATTCGTCGTGATAGTCTGGAATAGGTAATGAAGTGTCGTTCTGGATTGGTTTAGGTATGCATGCTGTCGTAAAGTAAAGTTTTCAACCTTCATTAATCACCCGAGAGATTGTGACAATACCCGCATCTAACGTACTTTTTTGGGAAAAGTAGGTATCTGCTGTTCGAAACTACGTACTTGAGCTCTTCTCAGATATTCAATTTCTACGGACGCAAGGAGTAGTTTTGACATATCATTCCAAGCATATTGTGTTGGTACTGGAGATGTACAGGATCAGGATTTTGGATTCTAACCGGACAGAAATCCGGCAAGTTTTTCACAAACAGGATCTGATACGGATTCACATTTTTGCCCGAATTCTGGATCCGGATGAGGACAGGATTCTGAATTTCTAGTGCACGAAAGTAGGGTTATCATATTTTAAAATCCTAAAAAGTAGACACCTTTCAAAAATACTGAAAGATCCATCACCGGACAAGAAAACTGGTGTGATCACTTTGACTCGACTCCCGATTTACCCGTCTTTTTACGAAATTTTGACGTACGCTGCGTCGGAGTCGCGTCTTTGGGAGGACATTTAGGCATGCTTCGAGGACGCTTTCAATTTATTGAAAAAAATAAGGACAAATCCTCTTGAAAGAGGACGTATGGTAACCCTAATGAAAGTGATGACTTTCTGTCTCTTTACTCGGATATTTTGTATGAACTTGGACTCGGCTGGCTTCAGCATTGCACCACTATGTCGAAAAACCTAACAGCAAATTTCAATGCATTGCTGGGATGAAAGAGCTCGCTGACAAGAGGCAAATATAGATGCTCAACCTTGTAAAGGATCTTTTTGGATCCGAATTCGGACATTTTAAACATAAACAGGATCCGTATTGGATCAGGATTTCATTTTATCGAACAGGATTGGATGCGGATCCCGAAAAACTATGATCCGTACGTAATCAAGCAATCGATGTTTTTATTTGGTTAGCCGTCCATTGCACAGGTTACTGCTGGCTTATCATTACCGTGTCAATCTATTCTATTATGTTGTGCTCTCGGTTGTATTGTGTGTTGCTTAAAGCCACATTAACTACCATGACTTTAATAAAGCGATACTCATTTACTACAATGCAATAATCAGTCTACGACACATATACTTAATTGAAATCCCGGATGTTAATTACCACCATGGCCATCGCAAATATGAAATAGATCTTCCATGAAATTACCGGAACGGTTCCAACAGTCGTCGAGCATGTCCAGTGCACATTCAAATCGAAATACAAGCAATTTCTACTAAATGAATACTAGTCAGCCCTGAAGTTTACCGGACCACCACCTGACATATTAATCTCGCCTTCCGTCACATGCCACCTCATTTTATCGCTTGTCATTTTATATTATCAACTTTGACCTTTCATCCAGTGGGCATGCCTCCTTTTTACATCACTTAGGCCGGGTGGATGTCTGATTTCAAAGACTACTCCAAGTTGTTTCATTGTAGTGCAGTCTTGTGGGGTTTTGAAATGCTGAAATCGTTAATAACAAACTGATACTGATATCCCGAAGTCTCAATCAAAACAATAATTACATCGAATTCAAGAGTTTATTCCGCAGTAAAATCTAGGAAACATCATAGGCTATCAAGAGTGTTTCTATAGCATATCAGGTCAGGGTAGTCATCGTTTATACCAGTGGTTCTCAAACGGGGGGGGGGGGGGG
>ATSW01037647.1:0-10134 GCA_000444245.1 Botryllus schlosseri
GACTCGTGACTTGACTTGACTTGACTCGACTTGACTCGAGTCACCTCCAAAAAACGGGTGACTTGACTTGACTCGAGTCACCTTCGAAAATCGATTGACTTGACTTGACTCGAGTCAAAATGTCCAATGACTCGAAATGACTCGTGACTCGAAGGTAGTGACTTGATCCCAACACTGCTTGAAGATAAGCTGCTATATTGAAATGACTAGCCTGGAAGTGATAACTTCATTGAAAAATCACTAGCCCTGAGTTGATATTGCACAACACAGATAACGGTTGCAGGATAATTGAGCTAAATTTAGAGTAAGCCAGAGGGGGTCCGCGGTGTCCGTCACGGTACAAAAGGGGTCGGCGCAGACAAAAAGGTTGAGAACCACTGGTATAGGGCATAAATGGGTATATACGACCCGTGGGCCGAATCCGGATTGCGAAAATTTGCTGGAATTTTGAATTTGGATGAGTACTAAAACCATGGCCTTTATGAAATGAACCGGAATTCGTTTACTTAATGGCTGTTCAGTCTTTAATATATATTAATGCGCCGTGGTTAGGTACCCTACGTTTGTTTGTTTGTTTTGGGTTTTCATGGTGTTTGTCGACTGCTATGGTCATTTTGCACCAGGCCGATATTCTTCTTATTTTTCCGTAACTGCCGACTTATAGCACGGCCCACCTCTAGGCTTTTTGTAAGACACCGCTGACGCGGATGAGGTGGCGAGGAGGAGCCTAGGTAAACCTCCAACACTTAGGTATCGGAATTCGGAAGTCGACCTCGGTCGGACTCGAACCCGCACCCATTGGTGTTGCAGTCGTGGATTATACCACTGCGCTATCTCGCCACAGAGGTACCTACGTTAGTCGTATGAGTATTCTAGATTCAAAATAAAGTCGATATAGAACGGGTTAATTCAATTCGTAATTTATGACATAAACACGCAGTCGCTCGGCTGAGGCTGCGTGATGGCGAGTTTCGGAAAACCCGCCATCAAAACTATACCAACACGACAAAGCTATTTGACCAAGCTAGACACCGCTCAGGACGTATCGACCAGCTGTAATATGCCATACATTTTGGTGTCTTAATAGAACGACGTGTCTGGGGGGTTGGCGTGATTTAAAAGAAGTAATAATGTTTCTGATAGAACATTATTTTTGAATAATTACGTGGTAAAAATATTACTTTTGTAGATTAACTCTAAATTCCCAAGTGCCTAATAGTGACTCATCCCGTCAGAAGCTCGTGTCAGCAACGTGGTTCACTGCTTTCAATTTGGAAATGATTAGACATTATTACACCGCATAATCTGGTGCAAACTTATGATTTAGTCGAGTAGACGACCAACGTATTTCCAGCTTCTCATTCTTAGAATAAATAACTGTCCACATCTGTCGTAGGGGTTCCCACTAATTAAATGCTATAAACCGTACTGCAATGGATTTCATTCTCCTAGGCAACACATCAATTTGTATTTTATCGGAAATGTCAGATATAGGATCGGCATTTCAAAGGGACGAGATTCCGATTTTGAAATAGGAGGGATTTCTACCCAAATAAAACACTCACTGGCTACTTCCCTGCTACTTGGATGGCTTTGAGCCAGTAATGGCTGCACAAGGATCATTCAACAGAGCACCGGTTTCGCGATTCATGCAAAATGACGGCATAACCTGCTTTCTATTTGTTCGGCAACTAATGTTTTTTTCAAATTTGCAGCTAGAACTAGAACTAGAACTACTGAATTTTCAAAATCTGCAACTAGAACTAGAACTACTCACTTACCAATATCATCAACTAGAAGGAGAAGTCGGACTACTCCCTTTTCAAAATCCGGAACAAGAACTAGAACAATTCAATTTGCAAAATCCTTAACTTGAACTAGAACTAGAACTACTCAAAAACTGTTTGTTAGTAGACCGCCAACTAACTAAATGGGTAGATTGTACAAGTTATTTTGCGATCACGAAGTAATGATAGTAAAAGGAATAGAGGTTGACGAGACTAAATTTCCGACCATAATCAGTAGGCGCATGACTAATGAATAGCGTTCATCCAAAAGGCGTGACAGTCGAAGTTGAAACGTAACAAATTACACGAAACTGGAACATGGCTATCATAAATAGATTTTACAGCGCAGATATCAACTGTTTCACTCACTGTAATATCTGATGTGGTCTAGATATCATATTCAAACATCTGCACGAAACACGCCTGGTAGTGTCTATATAAGTCAAAAGAATAAATATTATTACTCCAGGGAGGAGTAGTAGTAAAAGGATTGGATAACTCTAATCCAGTAATCTAACAAGATGCTGTTGTTGCGTGTATTTACGGTTCTGCATCCACCTGTCGGTCTCTACCTATTAAGAGAGATCGCGTTGCAACATAAAATTATGCTGCGGGAATCAGAAACGAAACCGATAATTAGAGACCCGCAATGAAACCCCTTTTTCATAGGACTACCCATATAATAAAATGAAACGATCCGAGACAGAAAGCGCAGAAATATAAATTATAAAATGAATACTGCGTACCGGATATGATATAACTTATGCCAACGTCTCAGCTGGTTGGATTTACTTTCAAGCCATTCAATTGATTGTACCGATTTATTCTACATTTATCAAGCACTACAGAAATCTGAACAAGAAGAGCAGAAAACAACAACATTACAGAACATCCCTTCTCATTCACGTAGCTGCTACAAGCGTTCTCAATTCTTATACGCCCAGAGATCGCCATCAACTCTATCCCTTTTATGCTTGAACGGGCGCGTTGACTAAATAGACTAATCAAAACAGAAAGCGCGACCTAGATAAAGTGCAGATGGCGCGCTTTCGCAAAGGTATGACGACGGCACGTCATTCCGAACGCTATTCGACCCACCGCGATCACTTGAAGACGACAGCGGCATATCTAAGCATACCGTTTCAGCTCATTAAAACTGTTATCAGATCCGCGGATTTTACTGCCAGTGGCTGAATTCGTTATCCTCACCGGCCGACAGTTGTGACACTTATGGATTTTTCAGACTCTTTAGAAGTGGTGTGAAAGGCCATAGTAAACGAACACCATATATTAAAATATTAACAACAACAACAAGAGCAACGACGACGACACATCAGTATATGTTACTTATAACTTAAACCTGTACGTAGTAGTGTCATTCCTGAATTTAGAAAATGGTTCACTCTCAAGGTTTCGGATTAACATCGATTTGAAATTGTCAAAATCATGAAGCAATATAACGAAAGCTAAATTCGAAAAATTGGATATCGATCGAAAGCTACCACAACAGTCACTAAAAAAATATGAAATTTGTTCTGCTTGTGGCTCTGGAACCTCCCGAAATCCGCAATCTTTGCATTGCTACGGAGATTGGCATTGTGACGCAACATGCTGTCAGGAATAACGTTGACGCGAGTCAGTAGCATATGAACGGTGGGGTGTTCGAAAATGACTTTTTTTTCTCAAATTCTACTGGCTACTTGATAAAATTGTTAGGTTACCTAATTGAAGCATGCACACCAAATTTGGTTCGATTCCAACCAGTAGCCGCATTGCTACAGGAGTAGAAACTTTTTTATTTATTATATAAAAATGAATATAAAGAATTTCAAAATTTTCTGTTCACGCCATTAAATTGTTAGGTTGTATATAGAACGATGCTTACCAGATTTGGCTCAATTTCAACCAGTGGAAGCGGAGTTATTGCCGACGAAAAATTTGGGATTTGAATAATATGGTATTTACGATGACAGATTCTTCAATTATTTATTATAGTTGTGCCCGCCGTAAATACTATTTTGTTCCAATCCAAATTTTTCGACAACAATAACTCCGCTTCCACTGGTAGAATTTGAGATAAAAAGGTCATTTATAAACAGCCCTAATGAACGGCTGCGCGGCTAGACTGCGAGTGAGAGTCGGCGGCGCGGCAATGAGCTTGTGTGCTGCAGCTCAGAAGCTAGTACACAAAGCGACGAGATTTAACTGAGCAGATATGAGTTAACATGAGCTTTAGACTTCCTTCAGTTCTTCAAGTCTATGAATGGCAGACATGAGCCCACAGATCAACAGTGGTACATTGTAGTGTCCTTCATCATCATCACTGCTTTATTAGCAATTTTTATCAGTTCAATACACCACAAAAATGCGATAAAATGAAAAGATAGGAAGGTGTCGAAGCGACTTGGAGTAGTCTATGGAATCAGACTCCCACCTTGGCCTATATGATGTAAAGATGAGGCATGCACATTGCACACTATATATATATCGACTTTTTCAATTAGATAAAATAAAAAAGGGCAAAAGAAAACAGGATACAAAAGAACATCGATATAATCAGTTTTGGGCTCGTGTTAAGCGTCTCCAACGTAGGCGGTCGTGGGCGTCTTCAAGCGACAGCCCGCGTTGCGCTAGATCAATATCCATTGTCGAGCCCCATGTTCTCCGATTCCAGCCACCTCTGCGCCATGGCTCCGTGGGATTGATGATGGCGGCGACTGGTTGCTCGTCTTGATGCACTAGATGGCCGATTTGGCGGAAGCGTCGTTCAACTGCCAGTAGACGGCATGGGACCGTTCCTGTGAGTTCTCGCAATGCGTTCGTGGATATATGCTCCGGATGGTGAATGCCGACTGCATAGCGGAGGAGTGCGTCGTAGTTACCGTTGAGTGTCTTAGCCAGCTTCTCTGTCAGCGTGAGTGCCTCTGCACACTGAATGAAAAGTAAACTTCAATCTGAACCCCACAGTACAGTAGAGGAAATGATGCGCCCCATAAAGAAATACCAATTTGTAATCGTGTTCTCCTCAGCACAAAGGAAATTTGTTTATGGTAGGCCTACGTTTCGGCGAATCTAATATATTTTAGGGTTACCATACGTCCTCCATTAGAAGGATTTGTCCTCCTTTTTCGGGTTTTTGAAAATGTCCTCCGAGGACGCCTAAATGTCATCCTTTTTGAGATTTTGGTAAAATCCATAGCAAAATTCGACTGAGATTCCGCAAATCACCACCGAAGTGACGCTCCGAGAGGTATTTCGGGAGCGGAGTGGAAAGTTGACCCTTTTTTTTGGTCAAACTAGTATGAAAATTTTGACAAAGTGTCCTCCATTTCCGATTTCAAAATATAGTAATCCTAATATATTTCCACTATACCGACAATCCTGATGGGCGGTGAAGAAACAACAAGCACCACGCAACAAAGGGGACTGACTTCAATTGGCGCACCGAAAGATGAAGCACAGCATTAATACCTTTCCTAAATTTTCGAAGACAACCTTATACCAACTTTAACTGTGAATTCGATCACATGGGATGAGAAAGGATAAATATTTGATAGTAATATGTGAAACTGTACTAGCATTAATGCCGAAATTCACTCATGAATATGAAAAAAAA
This sequence comes from Botryllus schlosseri, assembly GCA_000444245.1. Taxonomy (NCBI): domain Eukaryota; kingdom Metazoa; phylum Chordata; class Ascidiacea; order Stolidobranchia; family Styelidae; genus Botryllus; species Botryllus schlosseri. The sequence goes on from ATSW01037647.1 coordinate 5,404, forward strand.
TTCACGCTAGGCACGACTACAGAACGAGTCCCTGAGCCTGTTCATAACATGACTACTCATACTCACGATTTCGCTGCGCATAGTAAGCCGATATGAGTAAATAGATTAGTCCAAAGTTCCCCAGCAACGGACGTGAACAGTCTAACGGGGGTATTCGGCCTCCAGTTAGTTCATTACGACCATGCACTGGAATGCGGCCGTAGGCTGCGTAAGTAATCGATATGCGACACTATGAATAGAAAAATTGTTGGCCACCCCTGTTTTAGTTGCTGAAGAGTATTAAGGTATTGTGCGTGGCTCATATAGTTGAAAATAGAATGAAATTGATGATCATTATATTTGCTGTTGTATTTATATTTCTTCAATAAAATATTATTTAAAAAAGCTCCGTTTCAATTTAAAAAATGGAAAGTCCATTGACCCAGGTAACAACGTCAATGAACATGGCATCAGTGAGGATAATGGTGTCGGAATGATCTTGGCCGGAATCAGACTTGAGTGTTTTACAAGCATGGACGTGGCTAGGAAATATTTGGAAACGTTTTGGTTGCTAAACATCCAAGAAAATCAAGACGGAGACGACTTAATTCAGATCACAATTGTGATTTTAGATCGGAATGCCAACTTTGAGTGCCGTACTTCGAAAAAGCGGTTCATGAGTGTGTTGTAGATTCGTCCTCTATGCGTAGTTAGGTGCAAATCATTCATAACTTTAGTATCAACTCATTCATAATGAGAGTTCAAAATCAATTAAAAAAGCAAAAAAGTTTTGTTGCTGCAATTTGAAACACCATTTGATCCTAACTAGCCTAATTACAGGCACAATTTGGAAAATTATGAGGTACAAAATAAATCAACCGAATTAATCAAATGTTTGAGACAACAGTAAATTATGTCATGTATGTTGCCTCACAAAAGTACGTGAAGAGGCAAGTTTAGCACAGTAAGCCTTTTACTGAAACATGTTTAAAGGTGATATGCTGACGCTGTCAGTTGACCAAAACCAGATTCAGCATGTATCCATGAGCCGATTACTGCTCCAATATTCAAATTTCCATTCTTTCTTAAGAATCGGCACAGCCTACTGTCATCCTTAATTTTCTCGAATGGATTGAGGTTGGCCAGCTTATAAAATCTCGTTCATGTTTCTGACGCACGTGTGCTCATCGACTCAATTATATTAATATAATTATTATTAAAATCGTCGTAGTAACGCATATTACAGCACCGGTTTTGTGCGCCACTTCTATATAATGGTTGTAACAATGAATTTGTAATATCCAAATATATACAGCATCGCTTAGTACTATCGGCATACCAATATGCACATTCAATATACGGAGGTATAGCCAACAATATACAATATACAAACACGACGTCAACACAATTGGTTATACAAATAACGAATGTACATTAGGGTTGTTCAAAAAAAAACTTTTTTTTTCAAATCTCACTCGTCTAATGACTAAATCGTCAGGTTGTCTAAGAAAACGATGCACACCAAATTTGACTCAATTCCAACCAGTCAAGGCCGTGCAATCTTGAATTGCAATTTTTAATTTATTAATAAAAAAAATAAAAAATTTTCAAATTTTTCTGTCAACCCCATGAAATTGTTGAGCTGTCTTCAAAGACAATGCAAAACAAATTTGAGTCAATTCCGACTTGTAGAAGCGAAGTTATTCGCGTTTTTCGTTGATAATTGACGGATTATCCTTGATCCGGGGTTTATTAGCTGTACTACATAAATCGTCCTGAAGATATCACTAACTCTACAACATTATCCAATATCTTTGGATCTGTTAGAACATCTTTCAATTCCGAGTTTATTCGGTTCGCTCGCGCAGCATGATGTAGTTGTCTCCTTTGATGTTGATATCTCACACAATGTAACAAAAAGTGCTCAACAGATCCTTCTGCATTGCATTGCTGACATAGTGGAGTCTCAGAACGACGGATCTTATGCACATGTTGATACAGTCTGCACTGGCCGTTTCTTAATCTCAGTAGAATTTCGTCTCTTCGCCGTGTTCCCATTTTAGCTATGTCGTCGGTAATTGATGGTCGCAGATTGTTAGACGCTGTTCCGGTCTCAGTGCTTTGATATATCTGATCCCATTCACATCTACGATGGTGACTTAAGATGGACAGTGCATGACGCAGAGGTTATAATTGATTGTTCCGGCCCTCCCTTATGTATTCGAATACATTCTTTTCAACATTTTGGAGCAGCTCCATTCGCACTTTTTTGGGAAATAAATTTCATTCGCATAAACTAACCGAAAATTGTCATACAAAAAGAAGATGATGATACTTAACAATATCCTGTATAGATGTGCAACAAATTGGCTACTATAGCTTCAAGACCTCAGGTGTCTCATTAAAATGGCAACTCATTTTCATCGTTTCGATTTCAACTATTTTACTAAAACCCTTCTCGGCCAAAGAAGTTGTTGGGTTTTGTACAAGAACGTATACCAGTGCTTGAATGGTCAGGTCTTAAAAACTGCTCTGTACTCCTGTCCAAAGAAAAGCGTATCGTCTGCGAGAGAAAAATGCTTGCTGACAGAAATCGTTTTTGAGAGATGACACAAAGGTCCCGGAGGTTTCAGTTTGTCGAAAGGGTGAAAAATCCACATGTTAGTGTTGAGGCTTTTATCTGAAGTCTTGGAAAATAAGGTCCGAAGAAACGCCCAAAGAGAGTAGGCACATTAGAGCTCCCTACCTTATAATACGTTGCACCAACTTGTATTCTGTTTTTTTTTCGATTTCGCATTTTCTGTCTCGCGAGTAAACGAGAAGAGCAAAGAATACCTTGTGTTCAGCTCTTTACCTCAATCTAACTTGAAATTCCGAAACAGTTCAATAACCTTAAAGGGGCACTGCACTCTAAAAATTACGTGCTCCCAACTTGAAGCACAGATCGAAAAAAAAAGCGGCAGCAGTCATTTTCTTCAGAGAGCCACCGTAATGGAGCAGCAATTAAATGAATTTAGGATAAGGCCTAGGCCTGAACTCGATCGTTGCACACCTCTACCCGTATTCATCCCAGCAGTCTTCGACCATGTTTTCCAGAAAAACCAGTCGTACAAATCTTATCATGAATTCAAATCAAAGGTCGGCAAGTTCTCATGAACAAGCCATATTTTTGCGTGTCTCGCCTATAGTACCCAACACAGTGACCATGGATATGTAAAAACTATCGCAGGATTTTTTGCAATAAATTCAACAAATATTGCATGCATATTAACAAATAGCTCTGTCACCGTGACAACCCAAAATTAGATCCTTTGCGGCCAATACGTCATAAACACTTGAAGGGGTAAAAATTTGCGTTACGGTGATTTGCAAATGTAACATGCCAGTTTGTAATGATGGTATTTAATACTATCCTCGTGCGAAAAATGATGATTGTTTATGTTTAGCGAAAGAAAGCAGAGAGTCAATTTGACGTCATTTTTTAACCTTTCGCCGTTCAGGCGGGCTGATTACACAGTATGTCTGCCACTACACTAGCTTTCAAACGAGGCTTTCGGTTACGTATCAATTATAGTGCGAAAATATTAATTCACTACGGCTTGTGAGAGACAAAGTTATTTTCAAAACTGCGATTAGTGGTGCGTCGTAAGTCAAACAAGTTCTTACAATTGCGTCGCAACAACAAAAGTTAGGGAGACCTGAGTGTAATTTCCTATTAGGTTTATTTTAAATATTCCACGTCAGAAAAATTAACAATTATTTACTATTTTCATTCGCACATATCCGGATTTTTATTCGCACTATTCGCACTACCTTCGTCATTCGCACTGGATTTTTTTTCATTCCCACAAGTGCGCTTCGTCACACAGGTTGAAAAGCACTGTTCTAAGATCTCGTTCACAACGTAGTGATTGATCGATCCATGATTGGCGATGGCAGTTAGGGCATTCAAACTGTCACTTAAAATATTCATTTTACTCTGAGTGTTCCTTTCAACCCATTATAATGCAACGTCGCAGACAATTTTACATTCAACCGAGGAATGTATACGGCATATCCACATCATGACAATGTCTTCGAACCATCCGTATATACAAGTGTATGATCACTGTAGCTCGAGAAAATGTGGTCCCGGAATACCACCTTAACAATTCCTGCAGGGGAATTTTTGCTAACTGATTTTGTCAATGATAAGTCTGCATCAGATTCTTGAGCAATCCACGGAGGGTTTTTAATATGACTTGACCAGTTGCGTGCAAATCGCGAAGGTCAGCGACACTGGTTAAGGATCGAAAGGTTGAAAATCTCTCATTTATTAAGCTGTATATATCTTCCCATGATTCTTACAATATCGAATAAGTCGCGTGAGTTTGTTGGGTGCTGGGACAATATCTATATTTGGAACACATATACAAGTGCCGTAGGGGTAAAGGCATATCATTGCATTCAATTTCAATTACAGAAATTGGTGTACTGACCATCGCTCCGCAATATATACGAAGAGCTTGATTGCGAATAGTCTCGACTTACTTCAGAAATGTCTTTGGAGCGATCCGACGGTGTAGTATGAATCGTGTAATTGCGACGACCAACATGTAGCGCAGAACAAATGCATTCCCTTACTGATATATATGTTTTCTATCTTCCATCCATACAAATGCACTATACAGCTTTATGTTCAATTGTGGGTATGTATAGTAGGCTACTTTGTTTTCTGTGTGCCAAACATGTTAATGCTATAAAAGCACAAGT
>ATSW01037672.1:0-10308 GCA_000444245.1 Botryllus schlosseri
TACGTAAAAAGTGACTCGAGTCTGACTCGAGTCATCCCAACACTGCCTCACGCGCATAGGTGAAGTCATTATAGGTATAGGTGAAGTCATATCATTCACGCTCAAATAGGGGTGGAAAAAAGTATATCACCTTTTTGAAGGTGTATTATATTCTCCCTTCCTCGACCATAGGTGGACACAATATTTCCTCCCCGATTCCACCCTAAAATCCACCTTTATTTTTTACAGTGTAGCTTTGAGCCATAACTGCGAATCTATCCTTGTATACTTGGATAGTTGGTCAAAGTAATCAACGTTGGTACTCAGTTAGGGTTACCATATCCCCGTTTAGGAGAATTTGTCCTCCTTTTTCAAGAATTCTAAGATGTCCTTTTTCGAGTCCGTCCTAATGTCCTGCTTGTTCGCAATCTGTCCTCTTTTATAGCTGTGAGAAGACTAATAGAGATAACTAAAAATGTCGTAATATACTTGAAATCTGGATTCCTACTAAAAAATGTAAACACCAACCCATAATATGCGGGGGCGGGCCATTCGGGAGTATCTTATTTTTAGCATTTTATCAATGGTAGCAGTAAAATTTCCAAATTCCCCGTAATGATGTTACTTAATCTTTGATGATTCGTAAAAAGTGTCATCTTTTTCGGAACTCAAAATATTGTGATCCTACTCGAGTACAGGTAACGTCGTGAATTTCAACTCAAGTACGCGTAAAAGTAGCTATTGTGAACAAGTACTCTATTGCTAGCTTTGCCTATAAAACTGAAAGCTGTTCCCCGTTAGCTAGGTAGAAGTAGTCATGAGTCATATCCAATTGAGTTAGGGGTACAAATAGGCAAATCCAGCTTTTACTACTTCGAAAAAGAAGGACTTAGTTCCCTCTGACTCTGCAAGCATCTCGCTTGTATATGCAACGCAGACTAGTAGTTTCGTGGTTCGAAATGTCTGTGTTAATCAACGGCCGTTGACAGCTCATTATCACGTCACGGCGATCGAAAATGATCGGGCTTATCATGGACAAAGACGGGATGAGGCATCTACACTCGACGCGGTTCGAGCCGTTTAACATCTCGCCGCAACTGTTCGTGGAGCTTGTCACCTGTAAGGTGAGCGCAGACGTGTCACATTTACGAAGGCAAGCGCGTACGGAAATAGAAGCGACGAAACTATCGCTCATTTTAATATAGCATGCACTCTTAGAGTGAAAAGAGTGCGTATTAGGACTCTTAAAAAAAGTTGTTCTTCAGATCTTGCTTGCTGGGCGATTAAATCTTCAGGTTCCCAAATAAACGATGCACACGATATTTCAATTCATTCCAACCGGTAATCGCGAAGCTTTGAAAAGTTTTCTAATTTGAATTTATTCTAAAATATTACAAAAGAATTCAAAATTCACTGGCTCCCCATGGAATTGATGCGATGTCTACAAAAACGATGCAAAACAAATTTGACCCAATTCTAATCGGTAGAAGCGGAGTTGTTGCAGTTGGAAATTTTGGATTTAAAACAAATAGCATTGATAGTTGGTAATCTCAGAATTATCAACTAAAAACTCAAATAACTTCGCTGCTGTCGGTTGGAATTGAGTGAAATTTGTTTGCATCGTTTTTGTAGACAATGTATCAATAAAGTATACTAAGTCTATTATTATCAATACTGATTTAACTTGTGAAATATATCATGGCCCTGCATGGTGTGAAAGCGTAAATATAGTTTGGTCTGAAAAATGTTCAAGTATAGAAGTCGAAGTAGCCTAGAACATAATCCCTTGAATCGGTGGACCAAGTTGATAAATCCTACTCGAGTAATACGCCGAAAAAGTAGAAATATATTTCTTCTGACAACATGGTTTTGAGAATATGAAAGCGAGCGAGTAAATCTATGTTTTTCAGCATCATTGACCACCCTATGACATCACACGGAGACGATAAATTATTCAAAACAATATTCTCTTCGAATGTCACATAGAAATAGTGGAACATCTCCATTCGCATTCTGATTTGATTATTTAAGCCGCACCAACACTCAACAGTGCGCAGAAGCCTAGAAGCCTAGAAATGGGTCGGCAGAGACGAAATCAAAAATATGGAATATCGGCCTAGTGTAAATGACCACAACAGTCGGCATAAACCATCAATACCACAATGAACAACAACAGCTATAGTCAATCAATGATCAACTAATCATATATCAACACCTGACCTATACGTTTTCCGACTATCTTACCGTCATCTTCGATCGAGCGCATGTCGCACAGTTCTGAAATATTGAATACAAAAGGAATCCCGTTACGGTTATGTTCTAACTATGCTACTGCAAGCAATTGCAACATATTTATGTTTCTATTTCTATGACAGGGGTGTGAGATCACCCATATGGATGTCGGACGGTCGTATGCGAAAGAAAACTCGACTCCGTCTCAAAGACTGTCCCTGTTACTGAGTGGGAGGTATGGTTTTCTTAAATGCTCATTACAAACTCTGCATTAGTGGAGGTGGCTATTTGACTTTGGCCCTACTTCCATCGCGGACAGTAATAATTTCACAATAGCCAACTGTGGATTATACCGGAAGCTTTGTTACATATGCATTTGAGTAGGGTTACCATATTTTGGAAATCTGAAAAGAGGGCGCTCTTTCAAAATTTTCAGACTTGCAATACCGGAGGAAAACACTGAAAAAATGATAAATTTTTTGCACTTCATGGTCGGTTGACGAAAAAATAAAAATAAAGGTCAACTTTCCGGCTCAGCTCCCAAAATACAGTTTTTCTTCCACTTTATCAGTTGGTTGACGAAGAAAAAGGTCAACTTTTCAGTCCAGCTCCCGAAATAGCCGCCGGGCGTTACTTCAGTGCTGATTTACTCTATCCCAGCCGAATTTTGCTCTATATTTAACCAAAATTCTCAAAAAAGAGGATAAAATCTCAAAAAACAGGACATTTGGGCGTCCTCCGAGGACACTTTCAGAAAAGTAAAAAAAGAGGACAAATCCTCTTAAAAGAGGACGTAGAGCTGGGCAAAATCGAGTACCTGAGTGATTCGATTCTGAATCACGTATTACGCTTCGAGTCGAGTCGAGTATTCGAGTATCACCCAATATGACGTCACAGCATAATGTACTATATGTCAAAGTTCAAATATGTACCTTTTATGCCACCACAATGAACATAATCTCTGTTATCCGTCACATTAAAGATACTTCGGTATTTTTTCGACCATACCGATTTCATTGCACTTCTTGACAATGTTGTGGGATGATCATGACTTCGGAAATGTGTTATTTCCAGTAACGTTCGTAGCTTTGTACTATGTATTTCGTATGCTGCGATACGGTCAATCAAGGTTTCAAGGCTTCCTCAGTGGAAATAGTATCAAAACTATAATTCTCGTCAGTAAATTAACTTTCATTTGTGAGGAGCGTATAATCTCAGTACTTGAAAAAATCGTCTTTTACTACTCGACTCGAATCATTAAAATTAATACTCAATTCAGATTCGAGTACTCGAATCATTGTGCCCAGCCTGAATGGTAATCCTAGATTTGAGTCTTTGTCATTTAGGTTTCCTGAATAATATTACTACTTACTGCATACTAGCGAATGGAAAATGACTCGACGTGCTTCAATTTGTTTATTGACTCGACTTGTAATCCAGTGATTTCCCATCTAGGGCAAGTTTTTGTTGCAGTTAAATCCGTGGAAAGTTGCATTTATTTTTGAAAAAAGTTGGAGAAGTTGCATTTTGACCACATTTTGCTCGGTTGACTAAAATAAAAAGGTCAACTTCCCAGATTGACTAAAAACAGAGGTCAATTTTCCGGCTCAGCTCCCGAAATACCCGTAAACGCCTTACTTCGGTGCTGATTTACGGTGTTTCAGTCGAATTTGGCCGTGTATTTCACCAGAATCGAAAATACTTTCATGAGAAATCGAGAAAGTTGCAAAATGTTGCAAAACGTTGCATGAAAAAAATGGTCAAGAGTTGCAAAAAGTTGCACTATAAGATTCCTTCAAACAGCTTAAAACAGCATTCTACATATCTTACGAGTATTTAGGAAGGTGCCGGAAGCTGTAAAAAAAAGTGGCAAAAGTGGCAAAAACTTGCCCTACTCATGACTCTGACCACTTCATATGACTCGAGACATTCTGTACTATACAGTTGAATTCAAGCCTCGTGTATCAAGGCCGATATTTGAAAAATAGGCGTTGAAACCCCATCTTATATCTTTGAATAAACATGTTAAGAGTGGGAAAAAGGAGTATACTAAAAATGGCATTCGGACCCACCCAAAAGTTGAACAGTGAGTTGAACCCGTGTTTAACTCAACAATTAACTGCGAACTCCATGACTTGGAATCGGGACTCGAGTCTCAACACTAAAACTCGTACTAGACCCGTTGCTCCCTGACTTGGAATCGGACTTGACTCGGCGGTGAATTGAAAATGACTCGACTTGATTCGAGCCAAGACTATGAAAGTAGAATGGACTTGCGACTCGGAACCTTGTGACTTATGGCTCCCTGTTTCTTACCGAATAGACAAAAGGAGCCTACAAAACGTCACGTAACACTATCCCACTTGTCAATGTTGCAACAGGATGAAAGTAACGCAAAATGGCCAGTTTCTGCATTACATTACGGCCGACAATTTCCTGGACTCGGCCGAATGGTTTTCGGCGACCGAATCCGGCACGACATCCTTGCCAATTTTCAAGGTTAGTACACTTGACACTTTATGAATGTATCAATGCAAAAACCGTTTAAATAAATTCGGTCCAACGTGGGTAATATAATCACTGGTCAGTGGTCAATCATTCAGAAAGACCTCGACCTGACAGATCAACCTCGCCCAGCGACACATGCGCCATTCATTTTTATCACTAGTCATTTTATGTTATCTCTTATTTCTTTCCATCCAGTGTGCATGTCTCTTATTTACATCGGATAGGCTCAGGTGGGTGTCTGATTTCAAAGACTTTGAATCGTTTTGACACCTCCTATCTTTTCATTGCATCGCAGTCATGTGAGGTTTTGAAATGATGAAAACTATCATCGGTGATATGACACTTAATACTGCAGTTTTGCCTTTTGTAAGCCACCAGTGCACGCAATACGGTACACCGTTGACACCTAGCGCCGGGATTTTAATGTTTCTGCTTAAGGCCCTCGAATATATTAGCCACACCTTGTCTTGTCAAGCTGCTCATCACATGAGCTACTTGTTACGTTCTATGCATTTGATTTGTAGATCAGTAAACATTTACTACCAACTTGCAATAAGTATCCAATGTTGTTCTTGTAGTTGTTTGTGGTATTAGTAGTGTTTGTCGACTACTATGGTCATTTACACCAGGCTGATATTCCTCATTTTGATTCCGTAGCTGACAACTAGTAGCATGGCACACTTCTAGGCTGTTTAATAGACCGCTTAAGCGGATGAGATGACGAGAAGGAGCCTAGATAGACCTCCAGCACTTTGGAAGGAATTATGGAGTAGACCTCGGTCGGATTCGAACCTGCAACCCATTGGTGTTGCAGTTGTGAAATACCACTACGCTATCTCGCCACCCTAGTACCCGATGTATATGACCTTCAACAGCAAAATCACTATCATACAGAGGGATCTTGGCAATCGCTATCCAGAGACCAGATATAAAAGCAGGGTATAAATATAACGCAAGTCAGACGGCACTAATTACCATTCCTACATAAATATGAGGCATACGATACCAACGTATGCATGACAATTGCACTATTGTAATGCTTTTGGTAATCTCACTGCAATCCTGCAATCGTCATAGGTTACTGCTACTGCCGATTCAAAGTGCACTTATATCTCTTGGAAACGAAAAGGACTTCTGGCTCTCCTGTCAAAGAGAAAGCGACTGGCGAAAATCCTGCGTCTCATGATAGGTACGGCCGATTAATAGTGAATATGCAGTATGCACCCTGTGGCTATAGTCTTCGTAAGCAGATGGGTTGATATGCATTGTACATTGTACTGTACATGCACATTGTACACGACACAATTTTCAGTCATTAGCCTATATGCCCTGTACATTGTGCAACCACCAATGGTATGCGCGCTTTGCTAACCAGGTAGAGACGTTACCCGCAAGCTGCATCAACTTAACGATAGCTGCATCAACGAGAAAGGATTCCGTTACGACATACGCCTACCTTGCATCATGTCTCTACCTGAAGACATGGAAAGAAGACGGCTGGCAGTTGCGAATACCAGCAACGCGCCAGGAACGCCCGCGATGGACGAGGGTTGGTATCCAATTCGATAGAGACCTTTTCTCGTGCGAATTCACCCAGTCGCAACATTCATAAATCATTATCACTGGTACAGTGCAGACTTGGACAACTACATAATTCTAGTTTACTATTTCGACTAATAAGAGAGCGAAATGCTGGTAATCTAATTCCTAATTAATTTGAATTCGTTCCTGCATTTCGTTCTAATTATTATAATTAGACAACTCGAATTATTTAATTGTTCAAGCCTGTGACCTGAAAGTCACAATTTCTTTTCACAAGATAGCGCAGAATAGATGAATTCGCATTACTATGCGCCTGATCCCCGGGAAAACCGACTTAGGCCAATCTGACACAACGCCACTAATTCCATTGTTTCGTTTTAGATCACGCGATCACATCACTGCAAGAGTAAATCATCCTCATCATTGACGCGTTCAAGTTCATCAAAACATTTTCATTGAGTCATAACGACACATTTTTTTTAACTCGCTTCCGTTCAAAATCCAGCTCGAAAGCACAGACACAAAAAAATGGGGAAGACAGCCCAGGCCAAATACGCGAAGATGTTTGCCAGCAAGCTGCGCGCACGCGTGAGCATGAGGAAGAGTAAGAAATCGCCTCGGCCTTTGGTACATGAAGTTCTGCACGAAGAAAATTAGTGAATTGTTTAACCATACGGTACATATAGCATTTGCCATATAGGTTTAATGATGTGGTGTAATGACGAGTCTGTGGCTTTATTCTACAAAATCAAAAGCACTTGGTTAATTTATGCGACTGAAATAAAGTTTATGTGGCGTTTGTATATGGGTGAAGGTGTAAGGTATCAGATTATAAAACGTTCCGTAAACCAAGGTTTCAATTCAATTAATTGCTAAAAATTCCATCATCTTAAAACACCACAAGACTGCGATACAATGAAAGATAGGAAGGTGTCAAATATACATGGAGTAGTCTTCGAAATCAAACACCCACCTGGCCTAGGCGATGTAAAAAAGGAGGTATGCACACCGAATGGGAAATTAAAAGAAGATAATATAAATGGACACGGTGACAAAAAAGGTGGCATGTGATCGATGAGTTTGAAGACGAGATCGTTGTGTCAGGCCGTGGTCCGGTAAACTAGAGGGCACAACGCGGATTCGTGTTTTATTGCAGGATAGGCATACACATTATACATATTAGCCGACGGTTTTGAATTTCCAATATCCTGGCGGATTGAAATGACATGTATTTTCAAAGCATCTTACTGAATACTGGATAGCATTGGTTAAGGTTAGGACACGTCAAAAACCGGGCCCTTTCGATTCGTGATATTGGGAATATTCACCAGTATCAAACAACGCAGAAAATAAGTCACCAAGTGTTCGCTAAAAGTCGCTGTGGAACAAGGTAAGAGATAACCGTAAAAAAGTTGTCTTTGTAGACAAAACATCGAATTGGCGACAACTCAGACGTAACTTAGCTGTTGGCTGATATAATACAAAATTATAATGCCAGTCGAAATTCCTTGCGTCCCGATACTCGGTCAGAATTTTTCACAGGGTGGTGCATGGGGACGACACATTGTAGCAGTTGAGGTCTATGATTGTTGATAAATAGTCTGTTGGCAGTCTAATTTATTTTCAAGTCTCGAGAACCAGCCCCGGTCAGGCAGCATATACGGGTTGCGCGATATCAAATCATACGCTGCTAGACAGGACGCCCTCAGTCAAACCCGCCTGATTCTAAAGTCTCAAAATCGAAAGTGTAACCAAACACTTTGAAATCCTTCTCGTAAATCTTATAAAGCTTTCTCCGAGTCTGATCGCTCAGCTGAGCAAAATAGAACTTGATCTTATCGCTGGGATTCGAGTTCACCAAGCTACCGCCCGGTGGCACGCCGTGCCGACCCAGTTTCACGTCCGTGATGTTAAGTCTCATTAACAGCCACGATTCGTCCCGGTCCGCCGTTTCAGACTTGACGATGTAGCTGTACGCGTACTCGCAAGGCTCGCACAGAGACCACACAGGCTTGAAGTGGTAATCGAGCAAGCTTACGGAGGTGCCGTACTCGGCGGTGAATTCCGCGAAATCTTTCCATGCTATCCTGTGGTTGGGGTCTTTGATTCGCCTGGCGAACGGAATAAAGAAATGTTTTCAATGGTGGTCAAAGAGGTCATCGTTGGTACTCAAAACGAAGTCAGGTCGTGAATATCCAGTCAAGTATAACTAGAATTAGGAAATTTCAAGGAAGAAAACAAGTATTATTGTAGGCCTGGAATCTAGAACAATAGTTCCCAAAGTGGGCGATTTTGTGAGACGGTGGTGAAACAAAAGTGTTGGTTGGTTTGTGTTATTCATGGTGATTTTCGACTGCAACGGTCATTTACACTATAGGTCGATATTGTTTATTTTTATTCCGCATCTGCCGACTTGTAACACGGCCCACTTCTAGGTCTTTTTGGGACACAGCTTAGATAAACCTCCAACACTTGGGTAGAAATTTCGGAGCCGACCTCGGTTGGACCGGAACCCGCAACCTATTGGCGTTGCAGCTGTGGATTATACCACTATATACTCTATCTTGCCACAAAACAAAAGTACTCAATTGGGAGTAACGTCATAAATTGCTGCTCAAGTACAAATAGAAGTTTCCGTGCACTTGAAAAGTATGCATTCTAGGCCTCATTTTGCCTTAAAAACTGAAAACTGTCAAGTAGAGGTGAAGAGCCGTGATCTATTTGTCCAAGTCTGCACCTGGTAACAATGCCGATACAAGCTCCATTTTTGAGGAAGCTTAGTGTGGATGGCTTCTGTTGATACAAACGCTGGAGAGTATTGAGATTGAAAATATGTTGGCTGAGTCACTGTTTGAGCATGGGGTATGTAGTGTATATCTATGAAGTATCTGAAGAGACTCTTTGGCAGGGACGGGCCGGATCCGGCCCGCGCGGACTGTTTTCCGTCTTACATTATAATGTGGCCCTCGGCCCCAGTCTGCCGAGATTCCCCGCTGCTTGCTTAAGGTCCAATTTCGGTGACTGTATGTTATTATAATACGTGTATGCGCACGGCGCAGCGTGCGAGAGTGGAGCTTACGCGTAAGTTCGTCGAAGCGAGAAGACTTGCATTATCGGCATTTACGATGTACTCAAGCCTAATGAATGAATCTTGGTAAATTTCGGGTGAAGGGGCTGATCAAACGCTTTGAAATCTTAATTAAGAATTGCACTGTGAGTTAGTTGATCAGAGAGAAGCAGACATGGCCGCACCTGTATGACAATGCTGTTCTCGAATCTACATTGTATTTTCATTATATCGGCGAGAAATAGCTTTGAAGTGACATTGCTGTCGATAAAATACATTCAATAAATACGATTTATTCCTTGTATTTATGGGCGAATAATTTATACATTTAGCAATCCGGCCCGCCAAGTACTTAATTTCCCTATATCCGGTTCGCCGAATAGGGAAGTTGCACGCCCCTACTCCATAAGAATATCGTCGCATTTCCGGTACATTGGCATGAGGCACATGCAAGTTTGAAGTAAATACTCGCAAAATAATTTATAATATAGACGCACCCATGAAATGTCGTTCCATACCATAGATTAAAATCTTCCATTCCATACCATACTTGCGTCGTTCCATATTCCATACCAAAATATCGATCCATACCATACCATATTTCCATATCATACCATACCATGCCCTTGATGTAACTACTGGAATTCTTCATAGGTTCAGAATTCAGATTTGTAACAATCTTTCAGTTGTTAAGTCAAAAAGTTTTTTCATTGCCCCACTATAATTACGCCTGTAGAAAGGTTTACAATCAGCCAGTAATAAAAAAAAAAAAAACAGACCAAAAGCATGCCTTTGTGAATGCACGCATCGCCCACTAACGATGGTATGCTATATTTACACTATTAATTATACATATATTTATGTCTAGGCTAAGAACATCCCCAGAATACGGCCGTAAACCAAACTGTACGCTGGTTGGTCCAGAGACAATGGCCATGGATACGGCGCAGCAACGGAGGACGCTGCATTTACCTAAGCCT
>ATSW01037734.1:0-10042 GCA_000444245.1 Botryllus schlosseri
AGCGCTACCGGCCCCAAGAGGCGCTGGAGGCAAGGTTAAGAAATACTGCCCTAGGCTAACAAAGTACTGTTACGGTCTTGGTGGGGAATGAAGGCTAGGAATGAATCTGAAGTGGGGAATGAAGACAAAAAGTTTGGGAACCACTGCTCTATACAGTGTCAGCCGAGAATATTTGTGTTTTATTTCATTATGATTATATTTTCAATCATACATAATTATATTGTTATAGGGATTCGGCATGAATATTTCGTCGACAAATATTGTGATGAATAGATCGATAGATATCTATGTTTTATCCTAGAATAGACTACATGTTTCATGTTTCTACCTACCAAAATCTTTATTTCTTTTTCTTTGCAGCGTCGATGGCCCTGGCGGACGGGCTCGTTGGATTCGTTTTGCTATTCACGGTACTGCCCGCCGTGGCATGGGTACCAAGTGTCACCGTGGATGAGTTCAAGACTCATCCAAGTAAGACGGTCAACTCGGCCATCGCAATATTTTTCGGAGCTCTTCTAACTATTTCCATTGTGGTGAGACATTTCAATAAAACCCTACGTTGAAGTTTATGTTTGTATAGGCAGGGAACGAATGGATTATTCCATGCATTTAACATGCCGCGGATAGAACAGCGCTTTTCAAGATTTCTGGGGAGATGGTACAGCCATTTCCTGTTTTGTACACTCCATTCCAAATACTAGACCCACGACAAAGCATAATAATTCTAATCGGAATCAGGAGGGGCAATGCTGCAAGAGAAGTGAAATGCTATAGGGGTAACTGTCTCCAATCAGACACATTGGCTGTCCGATCGCGTAGCCTCGATTTGTATTTTATTACACTGCGTAGCACCTGACTGAATGACTGATATCACACGAATATACCAGTATTTATTAGTTATGGTAGGGTTACCGCGCGTCCTCTTTTTTCGAATTTTTGAAAATGTCCTCCGAGGACGCCTAAATGTCCTCGTTTTTGGCAATTCGTCTCCTTTTAGACCTTTTACAGTTCAAGTAATGTACAGATTCTAGTGACAAATGGGCATAAATGACGCTAAATAGCAAAGAGGACGTTCGAGCGGGAAATTCGTGGGTCGAACGAAAGTGGTGGCGATCCTTTTTATTTTCAGTCAACTCACTATATTTTACAGAAAAAAATGGCGAAATCAGCTGTTTTCAGTCTTGATCAACTAACTTTTCTGATTTACGGTAACCCCAACTTATAGGCGTTAATATACTATCATGTGCTTGCAAAATACTCGTATTACAAGTTCAAGACAATTATTTAGAAGTTCTTTACATGGTTGGAATCAGGATACCGTTTTAGTAGGCTGAGCTTTATAGTCACGTTAGCGAAAGAGTTTCTGCAAACTACAAATTGTGACAAACAGTGTCTCTAGTTTTCGATTGCGATGAATCCATACTTCATGTATTGTGGTAATACTTACATTTATTCATGGTTAACTTAGCTTATATACTGATGAATCATTCTTTTAGAATAGTTAGCAGATCTCCGTACATGGCTGGTTTCCATTGTTGTGAATCTGGTCTGACGCGATAATATCTATTTTAAATCGCTTCACAACTTTTGTACTTATGCTCTGAAAGGGATGCGTTTACCTTGGTCTCTGTCGACATCTAATAATAGGATATAGATATAAATTATTGCATGTATAGCGGTTAAATGGGGAGACCGTAATGACATAGCACCTGGCCGACATAAATTATGTTGCATATTGTATGCATGATGATCTCTTCGTTTTACTGATCTTATTTTCAGGGATCGGTTTTTCATCTGTTGTTTCTGAGCATAGAGCGGTTCTCTGCTATAAGATGGCCGTTCTGGAAACGGACAAGAAAAGCAGGATCTCCTGTGTACATTCTTATTGGTTTGTGGATGGTCGTAATCGTTGTGGCGTCAATTCCTGGTAAGACCTTGTATGCGGTGTCGTAACGGAATATTTGTTGTGTTATACAAGCAGCAGGAACCCATAAATTCATGTCGCAATTGTTGAAGTCCTGGTTATAAATTTATAATTTAATTGATAAAATTGTTGTTAATATTACCCGCTTGTGTAGCACAGTGGTTCTTAATCTTTTATCCTCCAGCGCCCCTTTTCAAACATTGGCTGGGTCAGGCGCCCCCACATATTTTAAGGATTGTCGTAAAACAATCGGTAAATGGTCTGAGTCCGATCGGTCTTTTCAGGTTGTGACTTTACTATTGGCAGTGTGTAGCGCTCAAATCGCGCGCGAGGACCACTCGATTAATTAACGATATAATAATTGTATGCGCTAGATTCAGGATCGAATCAGGTTGTTGTTACAACAACCATCGGGTATAGTCCTGGAGAATTTGGTCTAAAATGGGTCAACCTAGAAAAAATTCTTATAAAGACGTATTATATACTGTTGGAAAGATACCAGCTTTTCAATGATAGGTTTTGTCATTTTTGATAGGTTGCATTTTTTGTTGGGCATTGTGTAAAAAATAAATGGTTGGATACGTAAAGTCAATCACTGAGACTTCGAAATGTTCGCAAATATCCGTTTTTCCCTGTGATATAGGTCTACTGTCTGAGCTGCTAGAAAGCTAGATATAAGTTAACAGGCTTGAAGTTATATGTTCAATAAAAAAATATGTTTGTCAATTTTGGTGTCATCATTGTTGCGATCATTCCCAAATGTGACGTCGGAAGCGTTATGCCTTATTATTACATTCGCTATCACCTTTCTTTGTCTAAATGGATTTTCAGCACTCGTTGATATGAAATCGAAAGCGCAGATTTTAAAGACACAATATGCAGTTAAATAATTAGCTTTGAAATAATAAAAAGTCAACCCAATTTTACATAAATAGAATGTTCTTTTCAAGAAGAGTAATTTTGTTGCTGTTAATCACTAGCATACAGTTATCATTTGCACAAGATAGATGACGATTGTACGATAATTGAGCTAAATTTGCACTAAAATTTCGGGGGGGGGTCCGGGAGGGTCCAAACGGGGTCCGCGAATACAAAAAGGTTGAGAACCACTGCTCAAGTTCATAGTAAAATATCACGGAAAATCAAAAACCGCCAAAACCGTATAGCTTTTTTGTATATAGAACTGGCGTTTAATATTGCAAAACACAAACAAAAAGCCTCGCTGTCATTTAAAAACATCTCTGCCTCTGTTCCAGTATGGTATTTGGTGTGGTTTTTTGAATTTATTGACTAGTGTAAATGTATGGGTGGAAAAGAGCTTCTGATTGAACGATGATAGAGAATCACTTTATTCAAGTTCACCGAAAACTCACTAATTCTGCATTACAATAACCCAGGTTTCATGATAGATGATTTCAATAACAATATTTGATATGGTACTATTGTATGCTAACCGTGATGTCACTAACGAAACCTGAAATTTGATTAATTTGTGAAAATGATATAAATTAATACGGAAAAAATCTGACGTGACGGAGAAATTATTAGCACAGAGTCGGATTCAGCAACCATAAATTAGCCTAAATCCATCATTAAAATTTTTGACGCTATTTATTTTTGGAAATTTGTAAACCAGTGTTATCTCCGTCTCGATCAACTTTTGCCCCCTTAACGTATGATAAATACCTCTTAATAAAGTTATGTTTCATTTTTTTGCTGTTCGATTGTTAGTTTGCTTTACTGAGAGTAATATTCCAATTTATGGTGTTGTATTCTGTTGCGAAGGTATCGTGCTTTTGCTTATAATTGTATTTTAATGTTAGGCAAAATAGTGCTTTACCCCCTTGCACGTTTTTGATCATAATTTTTTTTCCCCAGGGTAAAAAAAGTGACAAAACCCATCATTGAAGAGCTGATAAAATTATCTTTCAAACAGTATATAATATGTCTTTATAAGATTTTTTTTCTAGGTTGACCGAAAATTCTATAGGACTAGTAGGGGCTCATACCATGTGGTTCGAGCCGTATGTATACATCCTGAATTAACATCTGAGATTGGCAATACGAGAAATTAATTATATTGTTATTCTTTTGGTATATTATTGCTTTGTGTGACCGTAGCCAATCAACAGAGAATGTGGTATAAATCTTTGTTCGCTCACATCGAATTTAATGCTGGACCCAGTCATAACGTTAACATGAATGTATTCCGAACGAAGTAACCCATATCATATATATATAACATTCATGTCAGGTGGTGGGTCACAACACTAAACATTATCATTTTTATGGTGCGATGAAGAAATATTTTGAAGATTTAATTTTGTATCTCTCAAATACAAATAAATTAAATGTAATCATTTTGACTGACATGCTTCAAAGCATTTTTAATGTACAAATGTACAGTGCCTAGCATTCGACACGCTGTGCGCTGCGGGACAGAGTGTGACAATGTGCATTTCCAAGTTTACACGTTGTCTCATTCTGCACTAGTTGATTGATAGAATTCACAAACTCAAAGGCATAATGTTTGCTTCGCCAGCTTTATGGAACACTCACGTACTTTTCCATGTGATCATGAATTTGTTGAACAGACAGCATAGATGTATTCATGTTTATGGCTAGGAGAATATTGTCGACGAGAACCTTAACTTGGTCAGGGTTTGATTTATTTACGAGTGACAGTTCGCTCCTCTTCTCTCGATCGTTGATGCTCTTCATCAGCAATGTACCTATTCCAATTCCCGTCTTGCACCTTCTTACAATTCCCACCGCTTTCACGTAACTTTTGTGCTTAATGTGACGCTTAAGGTAATCCAGCCTCCATGCTTTCCACATTTTACCATCCGAAAATTCGTTAGCTATTTTGGCTTCTCGACATATTTTGCAAACCAGACCTTTCTCGCTCGAAAAAGAAAAAATCTCACCAAATGATATAGTTTTTTCTTCCGTTTTCACGTGCTCCGACAACCATTCCATGTTAAACGAATCGCACTTCTTTGTCAATTTGGCTTGGTGGGGGATGAGAAACTACCCATTCGTTTTGCCATCATTAAAAGCGGTCAGTAGAAACAGTGCCAAGCAGAATTAATGAGTATTCACTCAACGTTGGCCAACCGGCAAGCAGCCAGCCAGAACACTTATAGCGACACAAATGGACGCCTGTAACCGCAAGTACTATAGACGGCGAATCGTAATGTTGTGCGACCATCTGTGAGGTCACAATTATTCAGTGTACATATGGTGACATACTATAGATTACTAGTAGACAGACATACATACACGCACGAGAACGCAGTTGAAATCAATACATACTATCGATGTAGGCTTATCGCGTTAAAACACTGATGTGACGTCAATGCATCGGCAATGCACTCAATAGTATCAAGACATACAGTCAAATATCATGATACGAATATTCAAGTGTGATTGAAGCAAGAACAAGATCACCGTATGACCGTATCGACAGAAGATACCCGTTCAAACGAATCGAATAAAATCACAAATTTGTGCTGCTCAGAAGCTATCTAATGCAACGCCCTACAGTGCATATACTTGCTGCATTTCCCGATCAACGTTTGCAAAGGGATGGATTTTTTCAACAATATTAGTGCTTTTACTGGCATATTCTGCATATTACCCTATATCACCATATGTGATCAGATTTGCCTGATGGAAGTGATGACTTCGCAAACTCGCGGCATGCAATTGTACAGTAAATCTTAGACAATGATCATGCCACGCGGAGAATTCGTTAGTTTCTCGCAGTTTAACTTCGAGTTAGCCCATTGTTATTTATAACTTTGTTAAACCATTTTATTTCGCCATTCCCACAAAGGATTGCGCTATTGAAATGATATCAGTATCGCTCACGCGTACGATACCATCCTAAAAGAAAAATCTCTTTCGTGAGGCGCACACGATTGCAAATTCTCATTGCTTCGCGGAGCGCAATATTTACCTTTGCGGGCCGCACTTGTAGGCCTACCTCGGTTTCAAACTTCAGCGGTAGCACTATTTACCCCTGGCAATGTTCCCTCTCATTTTTCTCGAGTCTGAGCGCCTGCGCGGTGCCTTGGAAAACAGTGCGCAACGATTAAAAAAAAGTCATCACATTGGATATTTTGTGCGCAGCCTAGATTTTCTGTGCGCAGAGACCGTTTCAGCACTGCGCATTTGCGCACGTGCGCAGCTTAGAGGGAACATTGCCCACGGCCCGAATCTACATGTATTTGCGTGCAAACGTGTTCGACCGTGAATATTACCAAGACAGGGCTGCTTTCCAATCTAACTTATGTTCACGTGCAGTCTTTACTAAGGGTTTGCACGTCCAACATGCAGCCACAGTTCGAAGAACTAGTTGAAAACTTTGATAGACCACAGATGTCTCATTGACTCCAACACCTATTGAATTAAGCTTTAATAAATTCATTGACTACCGTTTTTGGTATCTCTGCTTTACGCTTAAAATTAATATTAAATACGATTCATATCTTATGTAAATGTCGATAAATACGCAAATAATGTCTCGATTCAGGAATCCGGCCCGCCAAGTACTATATTTCCCCGTGTCCGGCCCGCCAGCTGGAGAAGTTGCCCGCCCCAGGCCTAATTGATGCAACTTCTAGGGCAGTGGTTCTCAACCTTTTTTGACACGCGCCCCCCTTGGAGATGGTCAAAAAAATCGCGCCCCCTGACCCCCCTTGCATTCATCGTCATGTCAAAAAGAGCACATCTTCTAATACAGAGGTGGGCAACGTTTTTGATAATCATGGCCACATTTCGATTGCTTATGTAGCGAAATGCCGCGTTCCAGGGCATAGCCAAAATGAACGATCTGGACGCAAAATTCCTATTGTAAACTGTCCATATCTATTCCCGTTGAACTCCGGACTATTCTACTTTCCACTGGCCTATTGTTCGCACCGAAATAGCGAGCGGCAATGGTATGAATAGTTGCCGGGAGGTGCATATTCTCGCGCGGAGCGCGGAAATTTTTCAGGGCCGCGAACTAATTGTTATTTTCTTGACAATTCCCATTCCGCTGCATTAAAATCGAAAAATGAATTCTTGTTGAATTGCGCGGAGGACGAAGAAAATTTCAAGATTAATTAAAATCTCTCGAAAATGCGGGAGTGAATTTGTAATTGCAATTTGCATGTCTACGGCCACCAACACATACTAATTGAATTAGGCGTCGACGCACGCTCAAATTCCCGTCTAGGGCCGCAGGCTGCCCACCCCTGATCTAATAGTATACATAAGGTATATCTTACGCCAATTTTGAATCTGCATTCCAGTTGTTGAGTCTTTTACATTGGTGACAAATTTCTCCAAACTTGTTTGAAAATAACAAAAAAATAACATTGAACAAGACATCCATTAATTAATTTTAAGGTAGATCACCCTGAGACTAATCCTGATGCTGGTAGTGAGGCGTCGTTCTGTCCTGCCAGGCTAAATTTGATCAGTTTTGGAAATTAATTAAATTGTGTTGATTTATAGCCTAATTGAGGGCGAAACCGGGCAACCTATGTTGCTTAAGTCTGTCTTAGGCAGTGCAGTTCGCAAGCTACTAACAACAGCTGCCCAGCGCGACAAGCTTTAGGCTACTGTCAAAGCTATATGAAGCAATTAATGACTTACACGTGGGAATTGCTCTCTATATCTCAAAAGAAGTTCAAAAATTTGCTCCAATGAAGTTGAAATCAGACTATACTCCGTTGAGCGCGGTTGCTAGAGTTGCAAGCTTTCTTGAATATGGAATAAATTTCATCTTGATTAATCGTCTTCTCATAATGGATGTGAAACACATGTTTAGACACGTACAATTTATACTGACTTTGGCAATCTCTCGCGCCCCCCCTATATTGACTTCGTCAATTTCTCGCGCCCCCCCTGTGAGTCTTCCGCGCCCCCCAAGGGGGGCGCGCCCCCCAGGTTGAGAACCCCTGTTCTAGGGGCTTACTTTATGCATCTGGTTTCTATATGCATCTGGTCGTTGTTATGATTTGAATGATTTGAATGAACTATGTCAATAATATTGGTTCTTCCGTATATTATTATATATTATTATCCTCTCTCCGCCCACATGATCAGAGTTAGCGGTAGAGTTGGTGGAGGATGGTGACTTTGAAAATGCAAGGACCGTAATTGTACATCGTGAAGTTATGTTCATGTTACACTGATAAGATTATTTATCGCCTAATGCCGGTGCACACTGCACCACTGAGCTATATAAACACCACACATCCAGTTTCCAACCTTTTGTGGTCGCGACTCCATTTCCAATTTATAAATGCTCCGTTGCCCAGCTCAAAATTTGATAAGCTGATTACTAATTACAGGTCGGCACATTAACCGGGACTTACTCACGGCCTATTTTTGAAGCTGAATGCGTTCAACATCTTCGCAAACCCCAGAATGAAGGCAAACCACCCCCAGGTTTAGAACCACTATCTTTAAATAAAGCATCGAAACGGCCCAAAGCTACTCTATGAATATACCGTTATCTTGTAGTTGCGAGTAGCCTACAATTAGACTTATTTCTGTAAATGAATTTAATTTTTATTTATTTTAGATCGCGGTTTTTGCGAGGGTGGTAGTCCCCATATCAAAACCAATATATGAGATACTAAATCACGCCCCGCGCAAAGAAAAATTTCATGGAGCATAAATATGCATAAAAGAATATTGTTTATGTTGATTTAGGAAATAAATTATGAGCTTACTTCAAAATTCCGGACATTTAGCATATTTTAGAAATTCCTTCCGGATGCAATTTTAACAGTGAAATTCCGGACATGTCCGGGAAATTCCGGACGTATGGCGAGCCTACCCTATACCCACAATTGTAGATATGTATTATTCATACGTATAGTGTGCGTGAGAAGACTGCTAAAGATATTAGGAACAATTGTAGCCAACTGAATCAGCAAGCCTTCTGGGTTTATATATTTTCAAGTCTGACTCACCAACCACGAACCTTACTACGCGCATTTGCATTTTCACATCGAGGCATTTAATATCGTAAGCTGCAGATATAATTTGTGAGTTGTGACAGAGCAGTCTTTGCCATGTTGACTTTTAGAATTGAAATAAGGATAATAGCCATTGTTAAACATTCCTACTCATTCCAAGTTTAGGAATGCATCAATCCTCTCCGGATGCTTTGCGAAATTTCCGTTTTTCTTCACTTGTCGAAATTTTCACTTATATTGGTCGTTGCTCCCTGATTAGTAGAGCATTTTTTTTGACATGTCAAAAAAAGTCAAAATTAGGTCAAAATTGTAGCGTTAGGTCAAAATTTGTCAAAATTGTTTACAAAGTCAAACATTTTTTGACCTCTGCATTTCGTTTGTATCGTAGATTTTGCGCTGTCGGTGAACTTATCATTTGATATTTTACAGCTTGTAGCCTACTTTATAGGCCTACCGTTGTAAACGGACCATCGTCTGCTCATTGTGAATCATAAATGGTCAAATGAAACAAATAGTGACATGGTTTTATGGTCAACGTACCGCAATATCCTAGCTGAAGCAAGACTGCTTGGACATTGCATGGTTCTTATATCAAGAAGCGCAAGCTGAAAAATTGTGATATAGACAACATTGTCAGAATGAAGCAACACGGTTTGTCACCAGCAGTGTGCACACAACTTGAATGTTGTCAGCCAACAAATGCTGCTGTTGAACGTTCGTTCTCCGTTCTTGGCAAGCTACGTAGTAAGGACAGACACTTTCTACCCGAGAATACAGGAAAGGATCTTTCGATGTACTACAACAAATTTTAATTATTTCCACCAGAATACGTAATGTAACTACTGGAATTCTTCAAAGGGACAGATTTCGTTAAAATACTAGTTTTTCATGTAAAAATCTGTCAGTTTTTGAGCCAAAAACGTTTTTTCAGGCCAATCTACTTTGTAAGGACAGACAGTTCCAACCAGAAATGAAGATAAGTAGTACAATTTTAACATTATATGCGAAAACACCTAATTTGCATACGTGAGGTCAAAATTTGGTCAAATTTCAGTTTTTTCAGGTCAAAAAAGGTCAAAATTTAGATTTTTTAGGTCAAAATCTTCCGTTTTTTAGGTCAAAAAAAAATTGCCCTACT
>ATSW01037759.1:0-11451 GCA_000444245.1 Botryllus schlosseri
CGCGATTTAAACTAGAAACCTAATTGTAACACGATAATTTATATTTGACTGCGATGTGGTTGTATGCAGGGCTTTGGAGCAGCCGTAAATTTGCATTGCTCCAGCTCCGGCTCCGGAGCTTTCTTCTATCATACAATAGCTCCGGATCCAGATCCGGAGCTGCATTATTACTACTGCTCCGACTCCAGCTCCGACACTGAAAACTATCGAAGGTGTCTGTCTATAGGCGTGGGTAACCCGCAGCCTCCGGGCCATAATATGTGGCCCGTGAGAAGGTTTTGAGTAGTCCACGAGCTAACTTCCCATTATATTACCGAAATCCTATTATATTATCGAAATTGAATTGCTCAGATTGTGAACTTGCAAGGCCAACCAAGAATATGATTTGTCTGATCGCGACACTTGGGATGTTGATGACTAAAATATCAGTTCCAACGCATTGCAAGATCCAGGGTCCAGTCAAATTTTTAGTAAATCGTCCTACAGTACAATAAACTATAAAAGAGTAAGTAAAATTTTTCTTCACGCTTCGCGTGTTTCATTGTCACACGATTTCATTCTATGTAGCCCATTCCCTCCTGAAAATGAAAAAAAAATCGCCTGATTTAGCCGATTGAGTCCACTATATTCGCAATTACGCGAGAAAGTATTTTCGCGTTCGCGCTCGCAGAAGTATCGTCGACGGTGAACTGTAGGCAAAAAATGATTGTCGTATATTAGCGGAAATCTTCGATATCGATATGTCCAGATCCCGAACAGTCCTATTCTTGCAAACTGAGCCCAGCAAGCGGTATACAATCGACCCACAGTATTCCCAAGTAATAATAATATTACCTTTTAAAATTTTACGCGCCTGGCGCGGCTAGTCGGCAGCGCACTCGTTCGTCAATTTCATGTGGCCCTTTAGCCGAAAAGGTTAGCCCCCTGGTCTATACTGATTACTAATTTACCCGTAGGTTAGTTATCTATTGTAATCTAGAGTCTGTCAGCCGTCAATAACATCGGATGCAGCAACGAAGACATAGGTGTCGCCGTGCCGGCTTGTAATGAATTCCAATTGTCGATAACCTCATAGTTGCACATAGAACGCACTTTACTCCATGCCATTGCTGTGTAGGCTACAGCATTAAAATTCTGATGGGGCGTAATAAGACTGGCACTGCACTCGGTAACATTAAGCCATACAGCCCAATTCAATCCTTAAATGTGCGATTATATTATTCAACTGAAACTGTAGTAAGTTCAATATGGGCGGATATCACGACATCATCAATAGAAATTCGATTTGAACCAAATTGTTCAAACTGCCTCGTGATTCCGCTAATAAATATTTGTAAAAATTAAGTTATCAACCATTTTGCAAATTTAAAGGCTTCGCGGACCCCCGGTTGAGAACCACTGCATTAGAGCCTCAAATCCGCCCAGCATCATTGTCCTATACTTCCGTTAGCTATAATAATATGTGACACACCAGCAACATGAGTTAGAATTGCATGTATTATAATGATTTGTTCGTCGGAAATGAAGTAATTTGCACGGGATACCAAAATCACGACCAAACAGAGAAGGACTAATGTTATTGCGTCACCCTTCAAAGGCGGCCTAAGACAGGCGGGAGTTTATTTTCGAAATGATAAATCAGTGACCATCAAGCCGGTCACAAACACAAAAATCACCGCAATACTAAATTTACCAATCTTTTACCGTACGCACACACAAAAATGCAAAGATCAACGTTTAACATACAAAATTGCATTTGGCGCGAGAGAGAAATATAAATTAAATAGAGAAGATATCGAATTAGATGTACATGAGCAGAAATGAAAACATCAAACGTAACATATTTGTCACATAAATATACTGATGGTGTCGAAGCCATAGCGAAACGCCCAAAAAATTCACACGCATTGCAATTTTATAAAGCAACCACAGATGGTAACGATGAATGAATACGCAATAACTCCAAATGGCAATGATAGGGTTGAATTAAATGCTTTCGTAACTTGAAGCGCTGTTCCGTCTTCTACCGATCACATACGCCACCAAAACGATTACAACCAGTCCGGCTAATACGGAGCCAACGATAATGGGGATAAGCGGGCTCAAGTCATCTGATGCACAATTTTCCGCTGTATTTTGCCGTCCGCGTCCGTTACAGTGTTCAAGACGAAGAGGTCGCGAAAAAAGAGAAAATTAGAATACGTTAGCATCGCCTAACGGTTGAGTTTAAGTTGGGAATGGACCACCGTTTGCCCGGCTATATTGAGATGCTCATTTACGCTTAATCATTGCGTGATTGTATGATGAGCACTGCACGCTATGAAATATTAAGGAACATCCAGAAATATCTAGAGAATTCAGAATGTCTGAAAATTTCAATTTCCCAATTCATTAAATCACAACGGGTTTCTTAATCGTTCCGTTCCCAAGAACTCCGGCAGATTTTTGAAAATAAAAACATATTTCCCTTCCAGCACGAACGAACCTCCCGGTCTATACTATACAAATCATTATAGGTTATATACAGGGTAAAAAGTGCATCAGATTCCTTGAAAATTTGCTTTTCAACGATTTCTCAGACATAGCCGGACAAACATTGTCAGATCCACACGCCAAATTTTCACTATTCAGCGGTCAATTATCAACAAAATCTACAATAATCGAGAGAAATCGCGTATTTAGTCAAATGTTTTATATCCGAGACGCCTCTGCCTTATTCTCCTGCGGCAAAATATGCCAACTCCCACAAGTAGCACCAGACAAACGACTCCGATCGAGGCGTATATCGCAATTAACGCCGTCCTAGAGAGCCCGCTTGAACCACTTTCGCAATTCAGAGCTGTAGAGAGAAGGCTACTTAGAGAAAGACCAGAACAGACATGCCTAACTCAAAATGCAGGTAAACAAAAGAGACCCCGGACTCGGAGAAGATTTGCGATTTCAAATGCCGAAAGATACGAAATTCCAAGATCTCGTCGCCTGTATGTCAGCATTTACGGATAGCCACCGTGACATGCCACACCATTTTTTGTCGCTTGCTTTTTCTATACTATCTTCTTTTACTTCTCATTCAGTGTGCATGCCTCCTCTTTACATCGCCTAAGCCAAGGTGGGTGTCTGATTTCAAAGACTACTCCAAGTCGTTTCGACACCTTCCTATCTTTTCATTGTATCGCAATTTTTGTGGTGTATCGAACTGATGAAAGGTGCTAATAAACCGAACTGCACCGCCTACCTCTTTTGGAGATAAGTGGATTTGATATACTCAAATAGTGACCCTGTCTGTACCGTATTTTAGCTTCGAATTCACGCCCAAGTCCGAACTATGCCATTACGTCGAATCCTATAGGTGGACAGTAACGAAGTACTTCTACTTGATCGAAGTATTCAAGTATCGTTTTCCGACTTGCACAGTTGCTCAAGTGGTTTGTTTTTAGACTACTTCGACTTCTACCATAACGGTTTTACAGACGAAACTTTACTTAGTTTCTACATCTTTGGATTTTAAATAGTAGAAATTTAGTTTAGGAATGAGTTTGCATCACTTTGACGGACGGAATTGTCGCAAGAATGCGCCAAAGAGCGCCCGTATCATGGTGATTGAATATATTTTTGAAGATTCTATGCGTTCCGTCATGTATAGTCATTTTGCGCTTGTAACGCTCGCAATTTTGAAAGTAGACACTTCCGACTAACTGCTCGAAGTATGCGACCCCTTGGCCAAATCGACTTTCATACACTATTTATTTCACAACTTTTCGGACATTCGGTTTTCCGGCCCACTATCCTAAAAAGGCGCACTCCCTTCCTGATCGGATTCGTAATCGTAATAGCATCAACTTCTATTATATTCCGCTCATGCGCTCCTATTACGTACCGAAACGTCGCGATATTACATGCTAGCCAGCGATATTAAAACAACATCGTGGATAGAAGAATATCTAAATTTCTCAATATCTCGAAAGATTACGCGATCGCTACCATCTTAATCTAGAACACTTCCAGCTTCTTCCAAAATATATCGCCGTAAAAAGCTCACCGGCACTGAACGATCCGTCCGACTTGTCTACGCCGAATGGCTGAACCTGAACGTCGGCCATGAAGATCTTGCCGTCGGTCAGTAAAGCCGTCACGTTACTGCTGCATTTGTACGAATGGCTCTCGTCACTCATAAAGAGACTGAGTGACATGTTACTCAGCGTCACCATGTTGCCAGCTGTGAAGTACGAGTGACACCGGTTCAAACTAGGAGGTGGTCAGCGATGTAGGACTTGCGTACTACTGCATTTTCGTAGTACTATAGTTTATTTTTATCAACACTCGCTCAAGCAAATTAAACTTTCCACAAGTTTCACTTATTGCTTGATAGTTTGCGGCTAAAATACTTACTATACTAACGTGAGCTTTTACCTAGGCTACTTGCACGTCTTATTCAAGTTTAGAAACCAACTGCACTTTTACTTAACCTTTTTTCAGGAAATATATTTACTTTTTTACAGTGAGGATTTAGTTATATGTCGAATGTATTGTATAGTTATGGATAAGTTTGTGTCACTTTTCTAGTGATATAGTCATACCAACTGCATGCTCGAAACAGGCCGGTATCACGGTAACTGAAATTTGTTTCGAGAGTTCACCTATTTTGATGTCATTGGTAGG
The DNA here is from genome assembly GCA_000444245.1 of Botryllus schlosseri. Lineage (NCBI taxonomy): Eukaryota > Metazoa > Chordata > Ascidiacea > Stolidobranchia > Styelidae > Botryllus > Botryllus schlosseri. Next base: position 4,660 of record ATSW01037759.1, read on the forward strand.
TTTGTGTTTGTTGCGAAGACGCATCTTCCAATTTCAAAATTATCAGACCTCGTGGGCTGCTTGTTACCATTAGTGTACGACGCCAGGACCAGTATTTGAGGTTTATCTAGGCTCCTTCTCGCCATCTCATCCGTGTAAGAGTAGGTGTCTTATACACGTCTAGAATTGGACCGTGCTACAAGTCGGCAGCTACGGAATGTAAATGAAGAAAATTGACCTGGTGTAAATGACCATAGTAGTCGACAGACACCATGAATACCACAAACAACAACAATAACCAGCCCCACTTTTCGAAAATACTTACTCGAGTACTCTACAATACAATTTGATCATGTATAATTATATTGCTCCATTTACAGCCTTTCATTACGGATCGAATTTGGATTCAGATTCTAAATCCAGTTCGAAGTGAAATTCTAGATTTCGAATCGAATTTTAAATACGCTCAAACTGGGTATAATAATACAGTATAGATGAAATTGAACATAGGGTTTTTGAAAGAATATCACATTTTTACACTAATCCTAACTTCTAAATCGCAGCTCACCGACGTGCGCGTGATTCGGAAAGTATTTCGAATCCGTGGCATATCGCAATACCGCGTCGGTCATGACATAATTGTAGTTGGAGCCGCTGATGTTCTGCTTCCTGAAGGTGAAGTTGAAAACGACTTTGCCGCCATCCAACGGAATGCTGAGCGTGGTCGTGTTGTCCTTGTTGCACGATCCAAAGCTTTCGTCTCGGGGGCTGTTGGATTTTCCTGGTACAGCGATGTGAACAGTTCTCGGCTGAATAGAAATGGTATCTGCAACTGTGTGCGTTTCTGCTATGTTATAAAGTGCAAAATCTGTTACTGAATGTGTGTAGGATAAAGCTGCTTGGGTGCTTCGAAAAAGTACAAGTACACGTTACCGAACACCTCTGTCAACGCTTCATATAACAAATCGGCAAACCAATACTACCGAAACCTTATGCAACTCCGCAACGTATGGTTCAAGCTAGATCATGTTGCAAAGTTACTCATAACAAAGGATAATTACAGACTGTCGCGCAACAGTCCCTCACGGGATATAAGCGCCACTACTACTTTTTACAGTACCATTAGTAATAAATAATTATGAAACCCGCGGCGCAAACCAGCTTACGTTTCCGTTGACGAGTTGCTGGTACGTAACCACAGCGTCCACAGTCATCGTAAACGCGGCGCAGACAGTTCCGTTCTCCCCGCTCGTAGAGTTGATAAAGTAATCGCCCGAGGTCGCGGCCACCGCGGGCAGATCTTGGAAGCACTGGTTGGCTGTTATTGAATAGTGACAGGCTAATAGATCACGTAGCGGTTAGTGACCGAGGTTACGAGGCGTGATGAATGACACTGAGCTTTCGACAGCGTCGTGACATAGGAGACCAGACACTTGAAAATCGCCCGCAAGTGTGAGAAGTAATGTGGAATACCAACCAAGTAGTTGTAGAGTACTGTATATAAATACTATAGCCTTCCGTATCTATACCAGGACATGAACTGGTAGTTGTAGTATCAAAATCCAGAACTCGACTTGCGGCAGCTTCGGGAAAACACTCCTCGAGTATCACCCCTTATGACGTCATTATACATGAGGAATAACGTTGAAAGTGTAGACGCGCATATTGCATGCGACCACAGAGAATGCAACACCTGTTCTATACATCGCATTAAAGATAATTTGGTAGTTTTAGATTTAGACCATACCGATATGTCATTTTCACTAACATGGGAAGGGTAGCTTTCGTACTGCATGTTTCGTATATGTTGCAATACGTATGATCGAGGTTTCAAGGATCCACCAAGTAGCGAAACTGTAATTCTCGTTTGTTAAATTAACTCTATGGCGGCAAGGGGTACTCGAAGAAATCATAGGCAATTATAGTAGGGTTGCCATATTTTGGAATCGGGAAAGGAGCACACTTTTTCAAAATTTTCAAACTTAGGATGCCGGAGGAAAATCTTGAGAAAATGGTAAATTTTTCCCACTTCGTGGTCGGTTGGCTAAAAGGTCAACTTTCTCGCTCAGTGCGCAAAATACAGTTTTTGTTTCAAGTTATCAGGTTGACTAAAAAAAACTTTCCGGCTCAGATCCCCAAATATCCACCGGAGCGTTACTTCAGTGCTGATTTACTGTATCTCAGTCGAATTTGCCCTACATTTAACAAAAATTCTCAAAAAAGAGGACAAAATCTCAAAAAGTAGGACATTTAGGCGTCCTTGGAGGATAAAAACCTGAAAAACAAGGACAAATCTTCCTAAAGGAGGACGTATGGTAACCCTACATTATACACTAACCGAACCTCTACTCAGCTCTGGATAACACTTGACGGCCTCTAGCGAATTTTACCAACATCACTCGACTGCCATATTGTTTTACTGGGAGAGCTGGTTGACATATGCTCAGTCTCAATCGGTCACAAACTAGAAGACAAGAGCTTCACCCTTCGCGTATTTTTCTCCGTTCGCCGGCAGAGCTTCCAGTTTCAGACCGTTCATCCTGATCACAACCATATCGACGGCGTTGCTCACAAAAATATCGCTGCCCTCGCTGCATCGATACGAAGTATTGTACGGGCTTTCGAATTCTTCAACGGCGGCATTCACGGTCACGGAACCTATATTACACGTATACTTATTGTTACCGCCGTACCATAAAAGCGTCTGTTCGGGGGATACCGGGAGAAAGGTTCGGGCAAATAATCAGAGGGGGTCAAAGTAGCCATTATCGGTTTCGAGTATAGAGCAGTGATTCCCATTCCCAACCTTTTTCGATTCATTGCCCCCTTATCAAGCTCGACACAAATCCCCCCCATATTTACGGATCAGAAAGGGCGGACGTATAAACGGCAAATTTATTGACCTAACCGTGATCGTTGGTGGATTGACTAAAAAGAGCAATTTCACCCAGACGTTGCTCGGAATACCGGTTTCTGCGACTACTTTTCGATGTGTTGACCTTTCATTAAACTTTTGCGTCCTATGCAAAGTAAGCCGTCTTCATGTACATTTTTGGCACTTTAACATTTACACCCCATTTGGTGTTTTCACTTTTCGCTCCCTTGTTTCTTAAAATCGCCCACTGGGGGGAGGGTTGTTATCGCCTACGTAAAGTCGCAATGTTTTTCCAAGTACAAGTAAAAGCTGCGAATTTCAAAGTAAGTTTAGAAGTAGTAGTTTAAGTTTGAGCAAGTTCAAGTACTTGAAAAAAGTAGAGGCAATTCGTTACTGACCCCCTCTGAGGGTGAGTCGCAAAAGGATCACAGAATTATTCTTGAATCTTCGGGAAATACTATCACGATGTGTGACAGGGCTGTAAGCCGAAGTTCGTCGTGTGCATTTACAGGCGAGGTATCAATTCAAGTATTTTGGTTTCTACTTGAACAGGCTTAATCCACCCCGAAAACGCGACTAGACGGTTAAAGATAATATTTCACGTCACTACCGATTCAACGTCTGATTTTGCCCCACAAAAATGCCGGTGTCTGTGTTTACCTTCAATTTTCATCATCATAACCACCGACTTAATCTCAACAACGTCACAATACGAGCGATTTCACCGATAAATGAGACGCTATATACCCCTACGCGAGTGGTGATTTTTCGTCTTTAATTGCAATTGACAAATTACCCAGGAAATACTCAAATTCTAAGCAGTAATTTGTAAAATTATTCCATAACAACAAAATTACATTACAGAGATTGATTTTTACAAATGCTAATGCAATATACGCCAAATCCGAACAAATGTTCAGCATTTTAATGGTGACATCGCGATGTCTGAGCCTAGATTAGAATGTTGTGTCAGTTCTTTTCCGTAACACGACTCCTGTGCCAATTGTCCATAGATGAAAACCTAGCAACTCTTACCGGTGCTCAATAAATACAAACTCCACTCACTGCCTTCCTTGTGCATTGGCAGGTTTTTGCCGTCATAGGTGGCGCTGATTTTTGACAGGTAGACTTTAGAATCGGATTTCATGAAAGTCATCACGATTTGAACCTTGTCGTCGCGCTCGAAAGTGACCGTTGCGTTGTCTGGCGTGCATTCCCCAACTGTCGTGATGTTCAGATCGTCGAAATTGTAACCCACTGCCTGAAATAGGAAATGGAGTAGGTTTCAGCGAGCTCTTGATCAATTAGCCACAAACATAAATGGTGCGATTACTGCATCAATGCAAGCGATTGCGATGCGATTACATCTGAAGCGCACGATAACGTTTACTATTTGAGTTGAGCACAATGTCGAATTAGTCGATCACAATTACGATTACATGGGGAAGTAATCACGATTAGCCATGATTACTTTTATCATTCTTTCTTGAACTTGAGCCTTAAACATATTCTGGGAATGCTTAATGATAACCATATTTTTAATGTGACGTCAGTAGTTTGTTACGCCACAATATATCCATTGTTGATCTATCCGAGTCTATTGCTGACGATTTCTCGCCCCTAACGACTTTCACCTAATCTACGACCGATGTTAATAGGGTGTATAAGCGGATGGCTTACGGTAAATTAAAACTTATAGTAAAGAATTACGATGAAACGATTTGTGTCGTTTTAAGTACGGCCAGACGAGAATAACATAAATGAACATGAAATTCTGTCATATCGAATAATGCTTCTCGCAGTTGAATGAACGAACACACGTAGTTTCACCTAAGACTGATATCACGAGTACCGCTTGGCATAATGATTCGAGTACTCGAATCTGAATCGAGTAATAACTTTAATGATTCGAGTCGAGTAGTAAAAGACAATTTTTCGAGTACTGAGGTTATACACTCCTCGTCACTGAAAGTAATTTATCGACCAGAATTATGGTTTCGATACTATTCTCCACTGTGCAAGTCTTGAAACCTTAATTGGCCGTATTGCAGCATACGAAACATAGAGTACAAAGCTACTGACGTTACTGGAAATAATACATTTCCGAAGTCCTGACCATCCCACAACATTGTCACAAAGTGCAATGAAATCGGTATGGCCGAAAAAATACCAAAGTATCTTTGATGTGATCGATAACAGGCGTTATCTTCTTTCGGGTGGCATGAAACATATTTGAACTTTGACATCTTCCATTATGTTATGATGCCATAATGAGTGATACTCGAATACTCCACTCGACTCGCCTCGACTCACTCAGGCACTCGATTTTGCCCAGCCCTAATTACGAGCCACCGTTACGAATAAAGGCAAAAACAGCTAGCGTTGACATCACATGATTTCATGTGGGAGTCGTCATGTTTCAGTTGACGAGTATCAAATTTCCAATCTTTGTCCGCTGTACATATTCCTCGCCTAACAGCAACGTTCAAACTGCGCTTAACTAAGCATAATCAAAATAATACATAAATAATTGTGAATCCATGCAGAGTGGTGGTTACAGGTTATCAATTTAGGGCAAGTTTTTGTTGCACTAAAAACCTGAGAAAGTTGCATTTATTTTTTTAATTTTAACAAAAGTTGCAGAAGTTGCATTTATACAATTTTTGGAAATGAGGGTATGAGATACTCGAAAAGTTCCAGCAGTTTAAAATTTGCATGGTGTCTGCTTGTTGCGTTTCCTCCTTCACTATTCAATCGATCATGGTTACATTTTTATTTACATAGGGTTCGCACAATTTACCAGTTAGTTCAGGGAGTTTCATGACTAACGGACTAGTGCAGTTGTTCCCAACCGCGGCCCCCAGCCAGCCTTCTTGCGGCCCCCAGAAAATATTAAGAAATCGACTTATGACAAAAAATAAAATTTATATTTATAAAATACGCTTGCTTGGCTTGGAGTCTTGAGTTTTAAATTAGGATTGCAGGAAAGTCGTGAGTACACTGCCATCGTTACGTCACTGCTGCTATCGTTACCTCACTAGGTAAAGACAGGACCATAACTGTAAAACTGATTACGTGAGCAGAGAAGGGATAAAAATTGATGGCAATATATATTCGATTCCCTATGATATTGACCGATTCAATCACGAATTACAGAAAATTTTCGCGCGTCTAGGCGATAAAAGCCGACTCACTAAACCAGGGGCGGGCAACTTCTCGAGTCGGCGGGCCGGATTGCTGAATCGACACAATATTCGCCCATTTATCCACATTCCACATATACAAGGAATAAATCGCATTTAATGGATACATTTTAACGACAGTAATGTCACTTCAAAGCTATTTCTCGCCGATAATGACGAAGACAATGTGGATTTGAGAATAGCATTGTCATACAGGCGCCGCCATGTCTGCTTCTATCTGATCAATCAACACACGGTGCAATCCTCAATTAAGATTTCAAGGAGTTCGATAACCCCGGTACCCCTAATTTACCAACACATATATTCGTTGGGGTTGAGTAGGTGACGATATAGCATCGTTGTTCAACTGTGTGGCCTGAGAAATCTCGATAATGAATTCATGCGGTCCGCGACCTCTACGAAATTTGAAAAGTGGCCCGCGACCCGTTTTGAGTTGGCGACCCCTGGTATAAGCAGTGTTTTCGTCTTACAAACGCCTAGAAGTGTGCCGTGATACAAGTCGGCGGTTACAGAATGAAAAATAATTAATATCAGCCTGGTGTAATTGACCATTGTAGTCGACAAACACCATGATTGCCACAAACGAAATTAGGGTTGAGTACATCGCAAATGCCGATAATGCAAGTCTTCTCGCTTCGACGAACTTACGCGTATGCTCCACTCTAGCACGCGTCGCATAAACGTATATAATAACATGCACATGCAGTCACTAAATTTGACGTTGTAAGCAAGTAG
>ATSW01037825.1:0-11700 GCA_000444245.1 Botryllus schlosseri
CTGTTCACCCCATCAAAGTGTCAGGTTGTCTATGGAAACGATGCTCACCAAATTTGGTTCAATTCCAACCAGTGGAAGCGGAGTTATTGCCGTCGAAAAATTTGGATTTGAATAAAATAGTATTTACGGTGAGCACAATTATAATAAATAAACAAAGAATCTGTCACCGTAAATACTATTTTATTCAAATCCAAATTTTTCGACGGCAATAACTCCGCATGCACATGTTCGTTTTTGTGCAACTGGTTGGTGGGACTTTAATATTATGTAACAGGGTTTCGGCTACATGTCTTATAGCAGAGGTCTCAAACACGCGGCCCGCGAGCCCATTTTGTGCGGCCCGCGACGACATTTTGCATTTTGGAGTATTCGACAATATTTTACTACCAAGCATGCCAAACTCTCTTACAATGCAACATTCTTGGCTTATTTTGGCGAGTTCCAGGGCTACGAACAGAATAAAATTGATACCTTCGAAATCAGTACCGTGGTAGCTTTCCATTGATACCCGTTTTATCAAATTTAATGCTGTACAAGCCGGTCAAAAATTACCGTCAAATTGCCTTTGACCAAATGGAAAGTGTGACCGGGGCCTACGATAACTTATCGTTACGATAACTTATCGTTATCGTAGGCCCCGGTGTGACGTAGACCAATTTCAGTGAGTCGTGAGATCTGCTTGTGTCCACGCCATATAGGACACTATGAACAAACTATCAAACTGGTAGGAGAAATAGTAAAATATCAAACTGGTAGGAGAAATAGTAAAATATCAAAAGGTCGTAGCTTGCGTTGCGTAGCTTATTTGGATATCTAAGCAGGTAGGTATGGCAGCCGCCATTGGCATTACGCTGCCCCTTTGATGTATAGCTGGTTACATCCTGTGTCATCTTGGGTATCTTTATATATGTTATTATCGCCAATTTAATGTGGCGAGTATTAACTAGTCGTAGCATATATACGCTTCACAGCTGTAACACTAATGGATTATTCGGTGATTGCACATTTCTATTGCTATGGCACAGAACAGGTTGTTATTGATGTGTTCCAACATTCGAAGGTAAAATCAAACGCAGATTCTATTTGACTTCGGCAATGACATGATCAATATAGCCTAGTTATCAGGAGTAGGCTTATGCTCGAAACCCGGAAATAAGGCCTACTTTGAATAGATTGAATTCCCCTATTATTGGTGTTGCGGCCCGCGGCGCCATCAAAATGTAGGAAATTGGCCCGCGAGCACATTTGAGTTTGAGACCTCTGTTTTATAGTATTGATTATATCATCAAGACATTCGCAAGCTTTGCAATTTTTTACAACGATGGATTTCGCTGGCTCAGAGTACTGCTTCGCTTGGATTTATAATGAACCATCAGACAATATATGTATGAAATATAAATATTATCAACAATATACGGCCTACGTGTAGCATCACGCTTGATTAATTTGAAGAAGTGCACCGCTACGCCTTCTTTTGATCAACCCTAATAATAGAGGCTTACTGAGTTTAGAGAAACGCTTTTTCGCAGTATAGCGCATCCATCAAGTTGTCAAAAACTGTACATTGAAAACCATGCCGAATTAACTGGATCAAACGTATATCGTAACCCTGTGGCAACAGTCAATTGACAAGCCGTTAAATACTGTGGAAGAGGATTAGGGGCATCGGTGGACTTTTCGCAGGCACTTGTTGATGAGTTTGCTAGTCAGGAATAGGTCAATGAGAGCGATACCAGCTGCGTTCGTCACTGGCACACATTTCGTGTGACATTGACCAGAAATTACGTTCAATTTGCGCTGCGAATTATTGGAAAAGCGTTGAAACGGAACACCCGCTATGACAACTATTCCGAATATCCATCTCTCATTAATACCCATTACCCACCAATTCAATGATGGACCCAATACCGTTGTATGCGAGACTGATCCCTCAACGCGCTACACTACTTGTTCTCATGGTGCGTAACGAATGAACAATGGAATAATATCAAACATAGCCTAAACATGGAAAGGAGATAATAGGCATTCGCAAGAAACATGTAAGGCGATTCCAACAGGGAAATTTTGCGAACTCGAAACCCCACATTCTGAAATCCCGCTTCAATATCCAACGTTTATTTGCTCATTTGCAATTAACCAACTGGTATAACGCTGTTGCGCTTCCACAGAACAATACGAAGGCACTTTCTTTCAACACTTTGTTGACGCACAGTTCATTTTGTGCAGCGGTTATCCATCGTGATGTATTAGACGTGTAATGTTGTAGATTTTTTGATTTTGTGTCGCAGCGAAAATTCGGGGTCCCCCGACGGTTTTCAAAATAGCGTAAGGGTCCTCAGGTTGATAATGGTTAAGGACCGCTGCAATAGCGATAAATTTGCGACTGTTAATGTGACTCGAATTTAGTCAAGGTCAGTCGAACCTATTTCAACCCAGTATTTCGCACTCATTCGCGAAGTACATGCTTACGTCGGCTATGATATATCCCACGAGTACCGGTGCCAGCTGCCCAGACGAAATCGACACAGTGTTGGACATCCCAAACAGCACCCCGGCAAACCTCGGCGCTACCTCTGCGAAGTTAACCTGCGAAAATGACGACCGCTGAAAATTAATTGTGACGTTAACAAATCAACGTCCTCACGAGCACGCTGGGCGTTGATAAACCGCCGAATCCAGACGCCATCGTCAGTATCAGTAACGGTGCCACGAGGTTACAACCTGTGTGTCCGACAGCCACCAAGAAGAATGCCGGAACGATTTGAGCTGATAATACAAAATATCAACCCTCTAATACCGATAGATCTCAATTGCATTGAAGAAACTTGACACCTTTTATCGGTCCGTTTCACCGATAAAGCCGATGATTGGGCGCCATTTCAATACCGAGGAACGCATTATGTGATCACGACAAATATTGTCATTACAAAATATAACAAGCTTACCATATTGCGACAAGACAATAAGAAACAACGGCTGGGTTCTTCAGCTCATCAACCAAACACCCGTGTCAATGGATGGCACTTACCAAAAAATACGAGTGCCCGTTTGAACGCGATTGGACTCATCATCTTCTTCTTCATGACAATGGAATGTATTTTCTCCGACGCGGCGATGAATACGCACACGGCTAGAAAGGGTATGGCTGACAGTGTGCTATTCTGAAACGGGTAGCAAGCTAGATCAGGCTACACGCCGAGGCGTTCGATAGTCCTATTAGCAAATATAAAACAAGCTTATTACATGGAACTATATATAGACACCGGGACCTTCTCAGTGAAGCAGTAATTGTGACCAGAAATTAATTTACGAGAAAATAAATTTGTGTCTTCGGAAAGTCTAGTCTGCTAATCCCTTTGGGTTAAATTGTTGATATACACGGTTGACTATCGCAAGACAGAATCAAGAGAAAATACGATATTGTTTTCGACACATTGGAACACAATATGATAGTTTTTGTAACTTGAATACATAGTTCCACTATTTGAGCCATATCATATACAATGTGCTGTTGCACTGAAATCGATACGGTTATATGAGTAATAAGACCTGTCAATACCCCTACGAAGATGATTGTCCAGTATCACAATACAATATCACTTCCTATCATCATACCCGGCTGATATTCAATCCTAGAACTTGATCCATAAATGACGGTAGGTTCATTGAAAGGTTCCGAAATCCCCAATCCAAACTAAAATGAGCAAATACCAAGGCCCAGACTTGCGGCGAGCGTGCTATATCTTTCCAGGGCACTGGGGGTCCTTTGATCTGCGGACGATATTGCACGAATACAATTCTCAATAACGTACCGTATATCACACTGTCAACGGGAACAATCGCGTTTGCTGATGCTTTGGATTCGATATCGAACGAAAGCCAATAATTGCTGCCCAAAACATATGACCCATTTAGGTGATCGTGTTGCAAACATTGTCAATAGATGCATGAATTGAATAAATCCAATATGCCATTGCCGTTATACTTGCAAGGTGGTTAGGTTCGGTCAATAGCCCATATATCGCCATATCCTAAAGTATACCCATTCATTTATACGACGTAGCCTAGTCTACGGGTGCAATAAAGTGTAGACGGAGATTACAACGACTGAAAGGGACACTTTTAGAATGCAATGGCATCATCACAATGACCAACATTTTCGAGAGCAACGAGCTACTACTGCGCCGCGTTTGGGCAATCGGACATCCAGAGAAAGCAACATGCGATCAAGCATTACGGTGTGGTAAATTCGTTTTGATATACGACCCATGTATTTAAATATGCAATATACCGGATGTGCCTAATGCGGCCATTCAACGATTCATTCACTGCACACGCATCTCTACAGATCTTGATTGCAAATCTTTGCTTTAAAGTACCTTGCATTCCAGCTTCCCAATAGCATTTCGCAAGTATCTCCTCTCTTCATCTTTTATCCTCGGGTGCGTCTCGGGAGAGTCAAACGCCAGGGTGGCCCACATAATACTCCATAATATTCCCAGCCCTCCTGAAGATGTATAGGGCCCCAATTGCCACTCATGGTTTATATGGTCTTATTGTTTTGAATCATTGAGTTCGCCATTTCTAACGTTAATTCATATCTCGTTCACCGAAGTTCATATACTTCAGAGCCCAGGGACGCGCAGAGCAACTTATACTTCGAGAAACAATACCCAATGTCACTCGTTACGGAAACACGAAAGGGTCATCGTTTCCTTAGTGTGTGTTGCCATTGAATTCCTGGTCGTCATGTGTTTTACAACATGTCGCTAATATGAAGGTAGCCTATATACTCTATCTGGGAGGGATCGAAGCACTCGGATTTTGCTCAGCCGTGAGTCAGTGAGTTTTCACTGTTGGGTTATTCACCAACGGAAAACGACTGGCGTGTAACAGGACAGTATCTTTACTTACCCTAAGATCATGCTATCACCGACATATAAACGACACAAGGTTCCACAAAACCAGTCAAGATGCAGTGATAAGGTATATACGCTATATTTGTTAATGCAGGGCTTTTAAACAGGGGAAATCACGGGAGGTCACCAATTTCACATAAAGTACACTTCTCACCATATTATGGATATATTGAACGGTAAATTAGTAGACTTTGCATACGCGCTGATCATAAGTGATAATAATATGCAATGAAATTAAGTGTCGGCCATGGATTATGTTTCTTAATTTCGTCGAAATTGTCTATAACCTTTGAAATATGTGAAAGAATAATATATTCCCGGTGATCTTTTGTCAGCGTGTTAGTTTTAGTTCTTTATTCGACATGTCGGAAGCGAACAGCTTGGGTATTGGGCAGTTACGGTATCGAAAAAGTTGGGGGTTTGCACTATCGTATTCGTAGCTCACCATTGAAAAAACAGAACTAGATAATATCAATGATTATCTGGTAAAAAAAAACGGCTGGAAGCCGACTTCAGACGATATCGGCGCAGCGGTATAGGGGCAAATTCTCCATCGATTTAGAATAGCGCGAGTTCACCGAGACAAACAATGCTATAGTGATAGTCGAATTGAAAAGACCACTAATCTTATAGCCATAAAATATTTAAACCGGACGTCTCAAACTCTCGGCGCGCTAGGTGTAATTCGTGCGGCACGCAACAAGATTTTGCAGCACAGACAAGCATGTTAATTTCCGGAGACATACCGTTAATATTAATCTTAAAGTCGATCCCGTTTATTTATTTTTCAATATGATAAGATTCAGTGTCGCCGTTTTGATTAGATGTACGAAGTACCCGTCTTCACGATGATTTCCATCTCAACATTGGACAGCATATTATGAAGTCAATGCGGACGACACTAGTACCTTGTGTGTGCAGCGCGCATGTGCAGTTTGTGCACTGTATGACTTTTCCCACGTGACCAATTACCTAGATTTGGTCTGTGTTGTGCAGTAGCAAAACACTGACATCTCGCACATTTGAGAGGGAGAACACTGTTTTACAGCATAGTTACACTTTTACATAGTTACAAGCAGCACTGTAAACTTCGTTTTATTTCCAGTTTATTATTGGCATGTGAGAGTCATGTGTCAACCACGTAGAACCGACATCTTAACAGCGAGGAGGAGTCTCATTGCAACAATCCTATGGAGCGTTTTTAATCCAAACTGTTTATCATATTAATTTCAGGCACTCTGCTCATATGCCTAGTCACACCCAACTTTGAAGTACAATATTTTGCAAATTCAACCCCTTACTTAGCGTATTGATCACGCGATTCACGGCTGCGAATCTGACGATATGAACACATTCCGTGTATTGTCTTCGACTCGATACCAATATTTTCTCACTCATGTCCACAAAGGACGCGGAATATTTCAATAGTGCTGCTTTGAAGCGAATGCACCGTGGCTAGATCGGTTATGGCAAGCCGTATACTAAACACTTTAAGTTCAGCTGCACCCGTTTCACAGCACACATTAGCAGCGTAGGAATCGAGCATCCATTACACGCGCGTATATACCTTCTTATCGATGAATGCAAAATTTTGATTCAATTTGGCATGACATAAACGCCCGCTATGCGAATACCTCGGTTGGTATCAAATACGTGCCAAACTATATGAAGATAATGGATATGCGGTGAATATAAATGGGAGTTAGAATCGAGAACATTACACCAGACAATTGCATGTTGACTACGATTATCAGGTCATTATCTCAAGTAGCAAAACACACAGCACCGTGCAGGAAGTAAACAGCCGGTTACGCTGATACTGGCACACATCCGTCCACAATAACATACTGTGTTATCTGAAAACATTAACCTTACCCGTCACGTAGAATATCGAGGGCCATCCTTGAAAGTAAGCACTGTCCGCTAGAGAACCAGACACGATATATGACAATGCAACACCAAAATACGGACCTGCGTTAACGAATTGCATGACAAAAACCGAACCAAAACCGCTGTATTCAAACATACCGGACATGGCGATGCACATTAATTTTGACCTCTCAACTGGCGGTGCCCATTTACCCCACATTCCATGATGAGATGGATACACGGGACCCTGGATATGGAAAATGATATATTCGATACAATTGAGAGCTCATGTACCAGCTATAATATACCTGTACTATTCCCAACAGTATTCGAGATGCCAAGAGTGCCCCTGGACCGATGTATGCCAGAGTCGGCATCAGCAGTGTCACAATCGATGAGAGAAACACTGCAGACCCGAATACGATTTTCCCTCCGAATTTATGCTCTAACCAACCGCCCAAAAGTGGAGTGGTGATGTATCCGTAATAAAACGCGCTGAGTATCCATCCGCGAGTTTTTGAGTCCCAACGAAATGGCTGAAGTTAACGATAATAGAATGTATAGACCAAAATCCAATTCTGCGTTGTTGTGTCACTAGCGTTATACACATATTTACCATCACAAGTCTGAACGGAGTCAACCATACCTTATGAGTATGTTCGCCCTTATCCGTACTATTAGACGCATCGACGCCGGCTTCCATAGACTCAGCATTTATGTATCTGCACTCGTGGATATCATCCTTGTCTATTTCAGGCGCCTCCACCATAGCCACAATAGCCACGCTCATGTTCACTCGCATGATAAACGCGTTCATCATGCCCAGCGTCAGCAGAATTGTCAATATGTATCTGCATTTGATCCATTTTTCGATCTACGAAACATGACAATGGTTTAGGAATGCCTGTGCTAATTGATTGTCATCGCTCACCATCTGGAGTCCCGGTGATAAGATTCCACGGCTAACAGTGAATTTGTCGCCCTTTGCTGATCTACAAACCAATCATAACAAACTCTGTGCAGAGTTGTTGCCTTCTGTCAGACTATATAGAGTATGACTGTCTTTTGTAGCTTAGCTACGCTACGCACCTAGTCCGAGCTGCCTTCTGTCGAGTAGGCAGATAACGAGAGACGCTATTTATTTCTTCGTAAAACGAAGGAGTCTGCTCTCGAATAAGCGTATGGGTACGTGCGTTACGATATATATAGCCTATCATCGTTGATATTGGCAGCTTAGAACCTATGCTCGTAAGTTATGGTTCATGAAGTACATAAAAATTACACCTAATGCTAACAGCGCGTTGTATAATTGCGGTGCTTCTATGAATCGAGGTTCATTACATTCTATTAGGATTTTAAATGTCGGTTACCGTTTCCTGTAACTATGAGCGAATGAGAAATTTTCTCCAAACTGGTTTGGTGAAATGGAACTATAATCCGAATCAGAGAACTTATCTCAATGCCGATATCGTACCTAAAGAATTGAATCACCAATATCGAGATGAAGATTAAACAGTTCCGAAATTTTACATGGTTTCGCTCGGCGTGTGCATTGACGTTTCAGTATTCTTTACACTCAAAAACCTTTACTAGCTAATTGACCAACTTCGCCAACTATTATATAACCAATATAACCATTTATTCTCATGGCAATTGCTTCGGGACAGCGCCACATACTGACGCAATTATTCGCTCGAAAATAGCTGCATGCGCCAGGAATTTATTTCTCATTGCTTTCCTGAGTTTTCTATTCCCAGTAGCCCATCAAACCACTGCATTCTTAGACAAAATGCATACTAATAACCAACTGGCCCTTACAAAACTGCATACTACTGGACTTCGAAAAAATGGCTAATTTGTTAATCGCCTGCCATAATTTGCTCACATTGCTTTGTTTTTTTTTCTGTCAAAACTCCCAATCCATTTGAGATGGCGTGACATTCATGGCGGCTAATGGAAATTGCCGAAAATACGCGGATGATGAACATATATTTAACATCAACATACAGCATAAAAAAAAAATTTGATGTATGAAAATAGTCGAAAATAATGCATCGCACAGCCACTACGGGGTTTTCCTGAAAAGGGTTGACTTCAAGTGGATCTGGTTAACCATAGGCTAATGGTTTTTGTCGGTTTATTATCTATTTTTATCAGTTCAATACACCACAAAAAGGCGATACAAAGAAGAGATAGGAAGGTGCCGAAGCGACGTGGAGTAGTCTTTGGAATCACACACTCACCTTGGTCTAGGGCCCTAGGCGATGTAAAGAGGAGGCATGCACACTGAATGAAAAGTAAAAGATAGTATAGAAAAAAAGCAAGCGACAAAAAATAGGGTGGCATGACATGGAAGGCGAGATCGATAGGTCAGGCCGTGTTCCGGTATTCTTGAGGATGGAATAGTATTCATTTAGTAGTAATTGCTTGTATTTCGACTTGAATGTGGACATGCTCGTCGCCTGTCGGATGGCCGGCGGGATACTGTTCCAGGCGGCAGGTCCGTCATATTCGATAGAGTGATGATCTTTTCGGTCGATCATATGATATTTGGACGACGTGGACGTGCGTGTGTTGTACTTGTGCGCTTTCGATTTCGAGGTAAAGAAGTCATTGAAATATTCGTGGCAATGACCGCAGATTTAAGCAGGATACCAGAAAGAGAGATGGCAACACTGGCAGATACAATACAAAAATACTTCAATGCGTTTGGTAAGGGTTTGAAACCAATGATGTTGTAATTCAAATACATATATAGGCTAAAACAGGTCGTGGCAACTAACTCGCCACCTACATGAAATAGTCGTGGTTCGCCACGTAATGAGAATTCAACCATAGTTTATGATATCCAATCCATTCACTTGATTGACTAACTACAGACAACTACAGATAAACTACAAAATTTCATAAAGCATCGTGTCAGATAGCATGTGTGTGCCGAATGCCCGCCGCACTCCGAGACTTTTTTAACAAGTCGAAATCCCAAACCAACTCGACGATGCAACGCATTGCCGCCTAGCTGAACGACGTATCCAATTCCATGTCAAAGGACAACGTATCAGGAGGCGGATTCTTTTTCTTCTTTGCATTGGAGCAACTTACGATGAAGCCGCCCAGCACCAGCACAATTATAGCGCTGCTGATCGCGGCCATTATGATGGCGACCATAAATCCAACACCTGTAATAGAAAATAAGATGTAGTCGTTTTCGAAGCACTAAGGCTAAACCCCTGAGGATATATGATACTATAGCCATGTACTTTAGGACGAAATAGTTCAGTTGCTAACAGCATCACAGCAAGCGAGCATTCTGGACGTTGTAACATTGCAATGCAATGATTGCATCATCTATATTCCTGCCTGTAATCTGGCTTCAATTAGGATTATTATCACAGGGTATTACATGACTCGAAATGATGTTTGATTAATACAATATTAATTTTGAAGACATTCTCATAAACGTGATGGAAACTTTTCCTCGAAACTACTTATCACTTATCAAATGTTGAATAGTAAAAAACAGTTTTGTCTGATAAACATTTCGAATGGAAGTAAGTGTCAAAACACATAAGACATTGAGTAAGTTGTGCTAGTGGGTAAACCTAATTGAGTACTTCACAAAAGCAGGGGTGCTTTTTTGAGGAGACTCTTGGGGGTACAGAACTTCAAGTTACAATTGAATAATATATTGATATTGGAATGAACCCGAAGACTTTCTGCTGACACTCGTCAGGGGCAGGACCGTAACCGCACTTCGTCAGCCCCCAAAAACGTTGGTCTTGGGCGCCTATAGGGTGAAACACCTACATGGGGTGTACTGTTTAGTGAGTTAGCTGATATCGCCTGAACGAGCGAAGCGCGAAGAAATTCTATAATGTATAAATGAATCGGTTAATATGATCGGGAATTGCATGCATATTACTATCATTTTTTTTATCCCCAGTTCACGTAATTAGATTTACCGGTAATAGAGCTGAGTGAGGTGTGTTGGAAAAGGTAATTCAACATCTTCGGGTGGACCCGTTGGTATAATGACTTGATGCTATTTGGTGACCAATGTTCCCTCTATAAGCTGCGCACGTGCGCAAATGCTCATTGCTGACACGGTCTCTGCGCACAGAAAATCTATGCCGCGCACAAAAAATCAAAAAATCGGAAGTGATGACCTTTTTTTAGTCTTTACGCACTGCCGTCCAAGGGTATGCGCACCAAATTGGTGAGTGTGCGCAGAATCGTCAGAAATTAGAGGGAACATTGTTCGTGACCTCCTATCTGCTATGTCAAAAGATATTGAAATCGCCCAAACTTACTAAACTAAAAGAAGCACACGATTTACAATTGGTATTTCTTTACTGGCTAATAACTTTTCCCTGCGGGTTGGCATTTTTCTTCAGCGATTTAGGAGCCTATGGACAATTAAACACATTATTAAAGTTTTCGATCAGCATAAGGGCATTCCTTTTCGGCAAAGGTCTTCGTTGCTGATCATTCTGGCACACTTCTCGGAGTCACATGTTACATGGTCTGTAACTTATTGTCTTGGTGCGCCGTAAGGAAAAAGGAAAGGACGTAGTTTATTTTTGTCCTTAATGTTTTTTTGCGGCATATACACCGACTCATGATACAAATACACACGATATATCCATATGCATACCATGAGTGCATGACGTGCATATGCCCCTGGACAAGGAAGTGCAGATTTAGCCTTTACGGCTTTCTAAGTCATGCACCACCCCTCCATGCTATCCCAGTAATGCATGAGCGTCAAGCAGGGAAGTCATGGACACCAGTGTTACTAATCAGGTCTTCGGTCTGACCCGGCCGGGGATCGAACCCACGACCTACCGATCAAGAAGCCGGTCGCTTCACCATTACGCTATCTTGTCGCGTTGACAACGTCGACTGACTTACT
>ATSW01037827.1:0-12998 GCA_000444245.1 Botryllus schlosseri
TGCAAATAATGGATGGAATGTGGTCGCATCGGAATATTTGGTTGTATAGTAAGTTCTATTCAATATCACGAAAACGAATCTGGCGCAGTGAAAATCTGGAGTATGTAAAAGAATTCGATGACGGTTTTCTGGAAAAGGGACGACGTTACACCCACATATATATCTCTAGATTCTATATTATATATGATTCTTGATTTGGTGACATGAAGCTCGTGCGAGCATGAAAAGTAGACCAGCGATTGATTGTTGAATGAAAAAAAAATTGAAATTGAACTGATACCTATGTTTTGCGCACCGGCCTCAATCGCAGTACTCCTTCGGTGAGTTGCTGCCAGGTATAATAATTGACATTTCTAAATGCTCTACAACAGAAGTTGAAACAGTTGTTACGCACATTTTGTTAAGTCCCTGGAACTATCCATACCTATTACCTACCCATGCTACGAAAAAGAAAGTAAATTACAAAATTATTATCGGGTCCATTGATAAATTAGTTTTACACCAAAACTTTATATGTAATGTTTGCTATTATTAGCGGTCATGTGATTAAAAATCCTGTTTCAGCTGTTGGGCTCACTTTCCACGCCAACAAAGATCCGAAATATCAGTTTAAGTTTCACATATCGATTCTGTCGGATCGGATTAGCAACCTGTTACTGAAGATCACCAGGATGGAGACGGAGTCGAAGAAAATGTCGAGTCTACTCGTGAACAGAAGATTTGATGACAAGGTATGAGAAGGCTTACCGTACACACTTCACTCATGCTCCAAAGTCTTTGTATATATTATGCAGTTCTTCAATAAGTCATCTATAGCTATACGCCTATCAGATTATGCCTCCCCAAACTCTGCCTAACACTCGTAGCTATTTCATCCAATGCAATCACATTAGCCAGACGAATTTGTTAATACCTGTGGAGTGTAGCCTAACCACCGATTGTCATCACACGATAACAGCAGATCGCAGTCCCAGGATTACAATGCCCAACAAATGAAAAGAGCTGAGCAAGACATACTTCTCATGGTGAGAAAACTCGTCAATGTGCAAGAAATAATCTTGTGAACATTAATCATCATCATCAGTTATCATTGCGCTAACGATTCATAAACGACTCTGTTTATTACGTTCAATAATGTTTATCACGTCCAATAACATTTTGTTAAGGCATGGAACGCGCACGGGGGATACATCTGGGATGCGATTACGCAAAAAAGCATGTACTCTGCAGTATCAGCTCTGGTTCGGAGCATACCCGCCCCAGTTAAGGAGTCCGCAGTACGGAGCGTGTACTTCACCATGTCGGATCTACGCGAACAGTATCGAGTTTTGCGCTCGCACGTCGACGAAATAGTCATAACGCACACGAGGTATCACGTCAACCCGTTTACGTCAGCGGACATGGTAGCGAAGCTTAAAGTGCGTCTGATCAAGAACAAAACAAAGAAATATGTGTACATAAAGAATGTCTATTTCCGTCGATCATTTCCCGGGACTCTTGCGTATATGAATGAGCCATATAACATCAGCATTCAAGCCATCGAAGGCAAACTGACAGAAAATGACGGGAAAGCCCCGCCATCAGGGATTGAGATAGGTCATTCTGCCAGAATCAATTTCGTCATGGCGTTAAGCGGAAGACCTGACAATTTAAAGCGTTTTCTGAAGAACTTCGACGACGCCTTCTTATCCATAGGGGAAGACGTCAGTCTGACAATTGTGTATTTTCCGGAAATCACGTCAAATAAAGAATCAGACCAGATCATAGACGTCGATGATAAACATTCCAAGACCAATACTACTTCGGTTATGTCCGATATCGACTTTGTGCAGTTGATCCTGCGCGGTTTGTCAGAAAAATACCCCAAAGCACCCCTAAAAATAATCCCCGTAGAAAACGGATTGTCCTTTTCGCGCGGGGCAGGCCTGCAAATCGGCGCGAAAAGTATCTTGCTCAATGAAATTATATTTTTTTGCGACGTGGACTTGGTATTTAGCTCTGAAATACTGTTTCACATCCGGAGGAGCACAACTAAAGGAGAACAAGTGTATTACCCGACCTTTTTCAGTCAGTACGATCCCGAAATCGTGTATTCGTACCACGAGACGCCGGATACCTCATTTTATTATGAGGAAATCGCTGGGTTTTGGAGAACATTTAGTTATGGAATGGTCGCTATATATAAGAGTGACTTCTTGAACACGGGAGGATTTGATCTTTCAATACATGGTTGGGGGCTAGAAGACTTGAGAATGGTGAGTAGGTTATCCGTATGTGCATGGATTGTAACTAATCAATTCAATTATAACAATGACATTGGTGATATGCCATCATCCACACGGACAAACGGTATGTTCGTATGTAATCCTTTGGCAACAGAACGAAACGAGGTAGAAATTTTAAATTTTAAAAAGTGAAACGGCTACAAGAAAACAGTTTTGACAACGTAATATTTTGTTTTATTCCAAATAACTCTAAATATGGCAATATCAATTCGATCACGCTTCTGTACGGTATTGCCGTACATATTCATGCGCTCTGTATAACACAAATCTGTTCTGGTGCTGTGACCTTTGATATGCGTCTATGCATATAAATGCAAATAGGGATATCTAGAAACAATTAGTTCTAAACAACTCTGATATGAACGAATGACTCCTTATCACACTACTCATGATTTCATATCGTTTGATAACTATATCGACAAAATCGTTTCGTCGGTTTTCAATTATAGCATTGGACAGGGAATTGGTGACGGGGCATATATTACAAATGTCGCTTCAATAAATGTGAATATTTCTGCCCCTACCGCACGTATGGCGATTCCCGTTGATCTCTTAATAGGTCGTCAGGAACGGAATTGCTGTAACTATTCAGGGAATGCCATAATTTCGAAAAAATCAATCCCCTGATACCCCAAACATACAAGTCATGTGATAAATGCTACTCAATTTTGTAGGCGGTCTGAGAGACCTTTGGATTGCACGACACAGCTGATAACCGTAAATTATTCGTACATCCTGGTACAGTACACGTGCGGACTCATAAGATCGCTCGCCGTGATAAATGTCTGACCGTCAGAAGTCCTATTTACGAACGATCATTTCAGTGCGACGCCATCTTACGAAAAGCCAAGTTACGAATTTTCAAAGCGAACGAGCCGGCCATGGTGCACATATACCACGACAAGGACTGCCCGCCAGATTTAGCGCGCGAGCAAAGGAAATCTTGCCAAAAATCTAGAGCTCAGCATTTCGGTCCGCAGACTCTCATGTACTACCTTTGGCAAAACGAAAATGCGGGAGAAGAGGAGAACGAGCCGAATGTGGAGGTGGATAATCTATCGCGTGGCACTGCAGGTTGAATGCATTCGTCATTGAAATGGATAGTTTGTTTGCGACCAGATTAGCCGGGTACATTTTTTTTTGATATAAGGCGAGATGTATCTCGGCGAAGTATCCGCAACGAATGCTGGACTTGTCACTGAAGAAGAGGTGAAATCAGTCGCCACACTATCTTCTAAAGATGGATCGAATAGGGTCGGCATTCTCTGCTCTAATGCATGTTGTCGGGATTTTCGTTATAGGCCATACTTCACCCGAAGAAGCCGCTGTAATAATGAAAATATAACTTGTACGCACGCACATACGCTATTCGATCCGCACAACGCAAATCCAGTTATGCGCTGCTACATGAGTAAATTCGCGGTAAAATATTTTGTGTATTACTGTTATTGTGCATATCTTTTTCTCCACAAAGTTCCCTCTTTGCAGATTGCTTTTCTCTATCATTAAATATGTTTTTCCACGAGATAATGGTCGCTTCTATATACCCTTGCAATGCTGAGCGAAGGAAACTACATTTATTGTTATTTGCCAGAAAATCTATGGGGATCGCAGACGTAGCTTTCAAGGCGGTGTGCGCGAAACTTTCTGGTACACTCTTCAAGTTACTGTTCAATCGGCTGCATCGTCAATGGTGTTCGTTTGTCCTATCCATCATGATGAATGTATGTATTGGCAAGGCGTATACGCCAGTTGATGATATCACCATGAGAGGTGATCGAACCATCAAATATATATACCTTCTCAGTCCATGTGATCAGATTCACCAGCAGAGTCCATGGTGGGGATGTCTTCGAAAGTTTAGTTATAAATTCTGATGCATCTTTGGGTGGGCCAATTGGTATTAGTCACTTTGTTCATTTTGTTATTTCTTGACCTCTGATCTAGATTATCGGACTGTCGGTATAGTGAAAAGATATTGGAATCGCCCAAATGTACTATGAAAACAAATTTCGTTCGTGAGATCCATATCATTCCAAGTTAGTATTTCTTTGTGGGGCGCATCAGTTCCCCCTCTGGTACGCGAATAAGTAAGGGGCTCAGATTACATAGAGAACTACTACATTAAAATCGAAAAATCAAGTTGCATTGAATCGCACGTCGCGCGATGAAGATTTCCAGATAAATTAAATATATCTCGAAAATTCGGAGTAAATTCGTAAGTTCAATTTGCCTGTTGACGGCCGGCAACACGTACTAACTGAATTACGTTTCGACGGCCGCATAATTTTCCTACGGTCGCAAGTTGGCCGCCCCTGATCAAGCAGCTTAAGTGGTATATTTAAATGCATAAATTAATACTCTTTCTTGTAAAATAATGTAGCGTAAAGACACTTGGTATCGATATTCACAAAGCGATGTTTTTCCCGATACATAGACGCATTGAATCGCATCATGTTGCAGTGCCGCTAGCTGAGGTAAGTAGACCAAATGTGGAAACCTCTGAGTATTGCTTTCTACATTAGATACCCAATGACTTAAATTCGATACTCATGCGCGCGTTAAGTGCAGAGGCGAGCGAATTGGAATGTCGTGGAATCCCCGTAATCAAATTAATTGAGCAATTGTTCGAATAAGGCGTTGCTTCAATTACATCAAACAAATGATGCCGCCCGTATACGTTCTCTCGTTATCGTAATTCGAACCCGTGTCTTCGCTGTAGAGTGAGCTCACCTTCCTGTATCATCAACACTGACATAGACAATAACGATAAGGGGTGGGAGTAGGGAGCGATGTGTATCGAGCAGATATAAATTGCGGCGAAACAGAGTACCAATGAGTACGATTATACTATAGGCTTACCATATTTTGGAAATCTAAAAAGAGGACACTTTTTCAGAAATTTGAGACTTGCAAAACCGGAGAATAATTCTCAAAATTCGGTGAACTTTTCCCACTTTGTGATCGGTTGACCAAAAAAAAGGTCATCTTTTCGCTCAGACCTCAAATTACCGTTTGAGCGTCACTGCTGTGCTAATTTACGGCATATCACTCGCATTTTGCTCTAAATATGACCTAAATTTGCAAAAAATAGGACAAAATCTCAAAAAAGAGGACAAAAGGGCGTCCTCCGAGGACACTTTCAAAAAAGAGGACAAATCCTCTTAAAAGAGGACGTACGGTAACCCTATTATACTACGCATCGAATCGGTAATTCCGTTCGTACATCAACACAGCGATTGCCAACATCATGATGAGCACGAGGGTTGCATTTGAAACAAAAATCAATTTAAAACCAACACGGTTAAAACAGGACCCTTGTTTGAATCATGTCTTTTATTGTTTTTAGTTTGTTCTGTTTTCTAGCCACGACGTCACGAATAGTTACTTGTGACATCACAGTGAATTGACATTGACAGTGCAGTGTAAGGTGACTTACGCTGTTCAATTTCCTGAATTGATCCCCGGACGATTTCATTGCACTAAATGAACCCAACGGATTGCTATAGGCCTATCGGTATTCACTAAATGGTAAACACATTCGCTTTTGTGTATATTTAAAATCAGGGGGCGTGCGACAAAACACTCTTAATTATGGTGGGCGCCACAGAGAACAGGTTGAGAACCACTATTAGACAAATAGCCACACATCAGCAGGCAAAAAGTATACCGCTCACACAATGAGCACGTAGCATAGCTACTTAGTATTGTCACTGGTTTAGCATCTTCATGTTCAGAAAAGTTGCCACGGATTGTTGACAAGAGGCATTTATCGACCCTCTTTTCGGGCAAGAGAACAACTTTAGCCTACCTTGCAAGGCACTTTTCTACGAATGAAATTCAGAAAAACTATTCATCATATACAGCAGGAGAGCGACGGCCTTTGACTACAAATTATTTGGTGTCAAAAGGATCGTTGTTTTGACACACGGGGCATGTTATGCATTTGCATAAGAGGTCGACCGATTATCGAGGCCGATATTTAGAGCTTTCCCGATTATCGGTACCGGCCTATGAAGGCCGATATCGCGGCCGATATTTCATATTTTAAAAAAATTCAAAAATATTGGAAATTCAATGCTCCGTGTTCTCAATCTCAAGAAATCGACGACGCAAAGGCCGATATATGACAGATTTACCCTTGCAGGACGAGTTTAACTGGGTGAGCAATGAGCATGCAGAGAAACTATGCTTCCTGCATTACAATCTTCCTTTGCTGGACTGATCTGCAATTCTGTATCATGTTTTGCTTTTTGGTTTATCCCAAATTTCAACGAATGAGCACCTGCACAATTAAGCAATATTTCTTTTCAATTTCAGTTTTCTCGTTTGTTGTTCTGCTTTCTGTGGCAAGAACAAGTGTCATCTTGCCCATATATAATATTTTTGGTGAGGTTGTTCTCTGCTCTTTCCATATTAATATCGTCCCATGATATCGGTTATCGTTCTTGCGAGTGTGTCGATATATCGGTATCGGTATCGGCCTGTAACAATCAATATCGGTCGACCTCTAATTTGCATACGACCTGGCCTCATACGTGAATACTTTAGATAGCTTTCGCCATAGCTTTGTTATTTCCCTCACGTACCCCAGAAAACGAATGACTTTTAGTAGACCGATTTTTTTTTCTATTTGACCGGAAATCCAGTGTACGTCTAAATGTTAAAATTTTCCTACAACCCCTAAAGGGTGCGCGGGCCCAGTTCAAGAATCGCAGGACTAGACACAGAGTCCTATACGACAGTTCCTTTAGCATAACACTGAATTTGATTTTTTTAAACCAGCCTTGAAAGTTCATAACTACCGACTAATTTTTGATTGAAGTTTCGTTCTCCAACCATCCTGTAAAAAAAATTAACCTATAGTTCGACATGGCAAGGTTGAATAGACTGACGAAGAAGTTTGTGTCAAGGTAAGTGCTGCTGATCAACTTATAACTGTGTTTCTTGACCGTTTTAACGCTTGTACCCCATGAGCTGTTGTGAAATGTTTGCAGTACCCCCTATAACCAGGATTGAAACAGCACATTGTCACTCCGTCTCCTAACGCTGATATTATGCCCGCATAGGCTTTTCAGCACGACGTTTGTTGTGAATTTTAAGGACATGAGACTTTCCGCGAAGGTTTCCCAGGATGACGTGTTTAGGGTACCGTATCACCGCCGATCTTTTTGCGATGCAGTTTGCTTAGTCACAGGCGCACCGAAACGCCAGTGGTCTTGATGTGTTCTGGGAAGGAAGTTACGGCCGGCGCCGAAATGCCGGTGTGTGATAGTTCCACAGCAGCTTTCACACCACTGACTAAAGCACCCCAACTGCCTCAAGCCTCCGTTATCTCATAATTGCAAAAAAGGCTGGATTAATTTCTGTAACCTATGTTCAATTTTTAGCCTACCATTGTTTGGTCGAATGAGATGTAATACCCATATTGATTGCAACAATTCTCTTTAAAGGTAATCGCGCGATGCGCGAAGATAATTTTCGAGATGAAGATTACCGGCCAATAATATGTTACTTTATGTTGATTTGCAAAATAGTTTAAGTCAGTGGTTCTCAACCGCCGATCCGCGGACCGGTGCCGATCCGTGGCAAGTTTCCTGTCTGCCTGCCAAATAAATCAGAATTTTATATCTCAATTCCAAAATGCAAGAAGTTGAAACGCTCTTCTGTTAACCAGAGAAATATACCATCAAATTCTAAATTGATTTAGAAGTTTGGAACGTATTTTCTGCATGGTGTTGTAATAGCGAGTGCCAGGTCTACTTTGGGCGTGCGTCATAATGATGCAGTCGTTGTGCAAGAATATTAATAATAATTAGCCTACAACTCGTTTTGGATAAGTTTTACGTGAGAGCTAGAGATACTACAAAAAAAAAACTTTGGTGAATTCCGACAGTGCATTTAAGCGGCACTTGAGAGTATGAGAATAGAAGCTATAACAAACACTTAAGTGGCATCTCTATCTAACGACAGTGAACAGCCCAATCACCATCTAGTTAGCTTCGCCTTGCAGAAACGTCAATGGAAACCACATATAAATGTCTAACAGGCAGCATTAAACGAAGTTAGCGATATTACCTTTGAATTGCATATATTTGTTGAAATCGATTAATCAATTTTTATTTCTGAGGGTTTAGTGGTCCGCAACATTTGTTTTGAAGTTTTAACGCGGTCCGCGAGGTCAAAAAGGTTGAGAACCACTGGTCTAGGTCATTAAATAGCAGCCGGGACAGCATGTGCATGTGCTGTGCACTGTTCAGTGTGCAGAATGGAGAAATAATATTGTTGCCTATGTTGCCAGTCATAACGCGTATTTTGATACATATTATCTAATGATTATATATAAGTGCTTAAAATCAAAAGAATCAGAAACATCCGGGTTGGTCTAATATGGCGGAATGTAATAATCTATCAGGCAACTCCACACTAAGGGATATCAGAACTGTCTAATAAAATGGGATTTAGCAAGGCTGTATCGAATGTAACGGTGGCGCTGTATGTAGGCCTAACTCTGTGTATACACGATACTGTCGTAATCCGTATAATATTGAACATTTTCTTAGATTCGTCTTGAGTTTCGTGGTTGGTTATTCTCTTGGAGTCAATATTATATCCAATTCCAACAATTCGATGCAGAAATTAGTCGAATCATTCCGATGTAGAAGTTCTCCTCGCCTCCAGCTCCGAAGTATGTTAAGGTCGCCAAAAAAGCTTCACGCACCGGACAACGTTTTGTACATTGGTGAGATTCATAATGATGGATATATAGTTGAGAGTCACAGCAATTTTATTGTTCGTGATTGGATGATAGCTGCATGTCATGCCGGTACGCATCAAGAAAATAACGCAATGCGGAAATTATGTTCCGCAAAAAGCCAAACAGCAACGCGGTAACATATAAAACGAGTCAAATACCACACCCCAAACCTCATAGGTCTGCAAACTTGACCCAAGCCATTGCAGCGAAACTCAGTGTTGTCGACTTTAACAAAATCCAGAGCCTACTAAAATGCGAGCCAGTGAAAATGTAGCTATCAGCGGTCTCGCCTGGGCGTCCGTCCAAGTCGAAAGGACCTCAAATCTGTATATAGTTTAGGCATTGTCGTGCTCGGCTGTGATTGTTGAACTTCTAGCTCGTAAGTCATAGATAGCACTATGATGCAGGTAATCCATCACATAGCTCTTGAGCAAATCAAAAAGAACAATATGGGATCCACAATTCAGTATCAGGGGCTCCACTGGAGGTCAAGACGCACGCTCCCCTCATACGATTTGTGATGATACGCCCGTCTTGGCCAGCACAGTCACATGCTCAATGCACATGCATTACAGTTTTTGACTCGTTTTATGGGGATGGTGAGAACCTCTAAAGGCTAGCGTGGACTCGTAGAGGGATGATCCACAGCTGCAACAGAAATGGGTTGCGGGTTCTAGTCCGACCGAGGTCGTCTCCAGAATTCCTACCCAAGTGTTGGAGGTTTAGGCTCCTCCTCGTCGATCATCTCATCCGTGTAAGAGGTGTCTTATAAAAGCCTAGAAGTGGGCCGCGCTACAAGTCGGTAGCTACGGAATAAAATAAAGAAAATTGGCCTGGTGTAAATGATCATAGTAGTCGACAAACACCATAAACAAGCAAACATCACATCGCACCCCTAACTAAAACTAAAATCGCTCTTTGATATACAGTAGGCTTACCATACGTCCTCTTTTCAGAGGATTTGTCCTCTTTTTTGACTTTTTTGAAAGTGTCCTCGGAGGACGGCCTTTTGTCCTCCTTTTTGAGATTTTGTCCTCTTTTTTGAAAATTTCGGTCAGATTTAGAGCAAATTGCGAGTGATATGCCTTAAATTAGTACAGAAGTGACGCTCCGGAGAGCGAAAAACGCTATATTGAGCTCCGAGCGGAAAGATGACCTTTTTTTTAGTCAACCGGTCACAAAGTGGTAAAAATTCACCGGTTTTTGAGAATTCTACTCCAGTTTTGCAAGTCTCAAATTTCTGAAAAAGTGTCCTCTTTTTAGATTTCCAAAATATGGTAAGCCTACTATACAGTCTGCGCGATATTACCGTAGTAGTAGTTGTCAATAATCCAAGTCCGATCGGTGGCGTTAGCGAATCAATTGATTGCGTATGACTTCGGCGCATACGTGTTATACGCGTGCATTATTTCTGTGAAATCCCACGCCATGTCTTTTTCATACACGGATAAAACCTTCACACTTCAGGATTAATGTCCACCAACCACAATATGAATTCCCGAGTTGCCGCCATACTGGATACGTGGGCCCGACACCCCAAGGTGAAGGTGCAAATTTTCGCTAACACAAACCAAGAATCACGTACTGGTGATGGATCCGTGAACATGATACGGAATGGAGTAAGCGTGGTATCTCTGCCAGGAGTCGCAGATGGGTCATATCCACCGCAAAGGAAAAGTTTCACGATGTTCAAATTCATGCACGACAATTACCTCGAAAAGTGCGTAAGACGAGTTGGTGTTGAACAGCTTCTATAATGAAAACTTCCCCTGACTTCGTATCAATTATTATTTATCATCATCTGCGCGGCATTGTAACAACGTGATTCACATGGATTGGTATCAGGCCGTCGGCAGTATGTAATAGTCAATAATTCGAATCACGACTCAATAGCCCTTCTTAGGTAATTCTCACTACTGTGTAGGGTTACCATACGCCCTCCTTTAGGAGGATTTGTCCTACTTTTTCGGCTTTTTTGGAAATGTCCTCCGAGGACGCCTAAACGTCCTTCTTTTTGGCAATTCCTTCTCCTTAACAGCTTTTAGAACTAAGATAGTGGGTAGAGTCGAGTGAAAATGGGTACAAATGACGCTAAATAGGAAACTCGTGGTTCAAACGAAAGTGACGACCTTTTTTAGTCAATCAACGGACAATGGGAAATAAAAAGTGTATTTCTGGAGTTGAGCTTGAAAGTTGATCATTTTTTTCAATTCAACCGACCACGAAGCGAAGAAAATTTACCATTTTTTTGGATTTTCCTCCGGTATTCTAATTTTGAAAATGTGTCCTTTCTCGATTACAAAATACGGTAACCCTACTACTGCGAGTCTGTGACCTTGTAATGCTGTACCCGCAATTCCTAAGTGATTTAGCAATCTCTTTTCAGTCAGAGATTTGTTATTTATCAACCCAAAACCGACTTTACACCTCCAACTTGCAATATATCAATAATGACTCCATAATTCCAGTAGGCCTACCCATGAACAGGCCATCGATCCAGAATATGCTTAGTGCTTATAGCCGATGTATGATATTTCTCTTAGCTTATCCGCCAACCATCTTCAAACAAATGTTGTCGTTTCTGTACAGATTCCACTGGTTTGTCCGAGTAGATGACGATGCCTACGTCAAAATAGAGGAGCTGCTGCAATATCTGAGCAAAATCAATTCCAGCGAAGTCTTCTATCTCGGTCACCCAGGTTATGGGAAGCACGCGGAAGATTATTTGTTCGGAGAAAACTACTGTATGGTATGAAGAAATTTCTCATCACGCTGCAATGTGTCAGCGATAACTGATTGTCTATTTAGTAGGGATGGTGTGAACGTGAGGTTCACGTTCGCGTTCTGTGTGTGAACCTCGGAATTTTAGAGGTTGAGGTTCACAAACGAACCTTGGTAGGTTCTGCACTGTGAACCTTTTTCATATATTACAATTTTCACTTCATTATAACATCTTTGGATGAAATTTATTGCATTTCAACTGCGGGTCACTCTATGCTTGGCGCAAACAGCATAAAAAACAGTCAGCATTTAAACCAGCATGCACCTTGACAATGTCGAACATTTTGCTTGCTTTGTTACAAAAGTTGGCTCGAAATATCTAGCTTTCCGTTTGTGAATATTTAGTGACTCTCTTCTTTGAGCTTGACCCGCAATCACACAACATCAGGAGCGGAATACACTACATGTAGTTAGTCACGGAATGATGATTATTTAACGGATTAATGAAATTGATGTCGTTGTCTGATGTAAAATATCTAGCAGGCGCACGGATTCAATCTTCATATCATATGTTTATTGTATCATAAAAACCAAATCCGTGTGATTGAGGTGTTCACTACTGCTATATAACTTAATAATGTGGTAATATCGGTAGCAAGTATAGAAACCCGCTTTACACTCTGCTCAATAGCAACGTAGTAGTATTTTATGGGATTATTATATCATTTGATTGCCCCAGTTGATACAATTGGCAACGTTTAAAACGTGAATATGTACTTCCGCATTGTGGCACTATGCGGCCCGAGTCGTCGCTACATAAACGTGGGCTATCACTTCTCTGAAATGCAGGGCTGGAATTAGCAATATAACGCCACGTGACGTCATGAGGTTCACGTTCGCGTTCACACAGAACATTTCAGAAAGGTTCGCGTTCACACGAACCTGAACCTTTCAGAGGTTCACACCGTCCCTACTATTTAGGGTGGAACTGGCATTGTTATGTCAAGAGAGACGCTGCGTCAAGTTGGGCCTAAGCTTTCGGAATGCATACGACAAATGTACACCGAACACGAAGACATAGAACTTGGACGCTGCGTGCGTAAAGTCACGGGCGTCAGCTGTTCGTCAGCGTGGGAAACATCCAGCGTGTTTTACCAGAATTTCGGCGAGAAACGAAGCTACGACGACAATATCGAAGAAATATCTGAACGGAAAAGAGGTGGGCCTATCGGTAC